>APFE030956011.1:270408-284667 GCA_000404065.3 Pinus taeda | reverse complement strand
ATATATAATTAATTTTAGAAGCATTTCACATGAATCATAGATGGCCCATATTCATCATCTGCTACCTTTGTGATACAGTGACGAGGGAAGATGACATTTTCCAAGTCACCACCTCTAATCCAAGACAAATTTCTCAACATGTTATCTAGAAAGATGAAAAATAACAACTTTTGTATGCATATGAGTGATAAATTGGTATTTTAGAAGCATTTCCTATGAATGATAGTTGGCCCAGATTTGTCATACTCTACCTTTATGATATGATGATTCTGGAGGAAGACTGCTTTGGCCAAGATAGCACCTCCAATCTAAGCTGAATTCCTCAACATGTTCTCTGACATATATTTAGGAGGCTAAATCAAAAGCCATGTTAGAGATCAGAAATGAAACTTTGCCATGAAGTCCATGTCATACACATCCATAGATAAGTAGAGATTGTGGTCAACTTAAACATAATTAATGGATTCTCTCCTTCTTTATGTTATTAACCCTAACTTTAAAAAGAATTTGTCCACTGGGAGATGAGTAAAACTAGGAACACAAAAGCAACATTTTGAATTCATTCAATGATATAAGCTTTCATATTTGAGACTTTTGCGATTATTTTCTTGTTCTAGATTTATTTCCGGATTCATCGAATTCAAAAAATATTTGATTGACGTTTCAAACCAACTATTGTGGTTCATCATCAAGATAAAAAAATGTGAAAGACTAATCTCACATGAGGTTAAGATAAACAGATAAAAGAATGGGTGAATAAGTAAAATCCGTCTAATAAACCCTAAAATGATAAAAAGGAAGATTGAAATAAAATTAATATACTAATGATATGTAATGAATGTAAGATATTTATGTGAACATATGATTTAATAATGGGCTCAATTGAATTTGATTAAGTGTTATTATAATATTAATATGGTTGAAATAATAATGTGTAATATTAATAATGATGAATGTAAGATATTTATATTGATAACTGATTTTATTAAAGGAATTAATAGTATTTGATTAAATGATTTGTTTGAATATTATGTTTATAATGTTTTATATACGAAATGATAAATTTTAATGATTGATGATGTGAGAATGTTAAAATAAGTATTATTAAGGTAAGGGGTAAGATGTAAATAAATTAGATGTATCATTAAAGAGAGGGATAAGATAAGACGTAAATTTTTTAAATATAGTTATAGATATATGATTATTAAAGTGAGGGATAAGACATAAAATTTTAAGTGATAAATAATTATTTAAGAGTTTTATAAAAATCTTGATTCAAAAGTGATCAAAGGGAGGGTTGGGAAGGATAGGAGAAGATTGATTTGGAAGTTAACGCGGGAATCCAATTTTTACTAATGATCCAACCTTCGTCTCTATTGAGGTTATTATGAGGTTATTATGATATTTGGAGCGATTATGTTTTATGTCAACCGAGTGTTCTTGGATTTTAGTTTTGATTGATCGACCTGTCTCCCCCACATATGTTTTACCACAAGAGTAACGAATTAGATAGACCCATTTTTGGCACTTAGGATCAAGTGGATCTTTTACAGATTTTAGGTAATTGCGGATGGTGTTCATGGGTTTGAAGGTAGCCCTAATGTTATTCTTTCTAAGGATATAATGGCAATTTTGTCTATAGTTCATGAAATATATGGTAGGTTAACTTTACCAACAATATCATCCATGTTTTTGTTATTTTTATTTTTGGGTTCATTGTTGGCATTATAAAAAGCCTTAATGGCTTGATGTTTTTTTATCCATTCTTAAGGAACACATTTATCAGATGGGCCTTTTCCTTTTCTAAGTGTTTTTTGTTAGATATTCTTACAACTCTGGTTGTTAAGGAGTTAAGAACTCCGAGTTTCTGAGTAGGATGATGGTGGGAGGTGGCATGGAGATATTGCTCAGTATGGGTCTTTTTTGGGTATACTTGGTGGGATAGGGATCCATCAGGATTACGGGTGGTGAGTATGTCCAAAAAAAGAAGATTGGCCTCAACTTCAACTTGTATAGTGAATTTTATGGAATTGGATAAATTGTTGAGGCGTTGTTTGAAGATCTCTAATTTATCATGCCCATGAGGCCATATGCTAAAGGTATCATTAACAAATATTTTCCTAATTTAGGTTTTAAAGGGGGGGGGGGGAATCCAAGGCTTTGGTTTCAAAGTATTCCATGAATAAATTGGAAATGATGGGGATAGAGGGAATCCCATAGCCACACCCACATGTTTTTCATATAAGTATCACCCATGAAACTGAAAAATGTGGATTTATGACATATTTCAACAAGATTAGATGTGTCAGGGTCAATTACCTTCTGAACCACATTCGTAGCTTCTTCAATAGGGATGTTGATATAAAGTGAAGTGACATCAAAACTAACTAGAATTCCATTATGATCAAGTTTGATGTTTTTGATTTCATTGATAAAATGAGTGGAATATTTGACAAAGGAATCTGTGTTACCAACAAGGGATTTTGATTTTTTGGCAAGATGTTTAGCGATATAATATGTAGGTCCACCAATGGTGTTCACTATGGGTCTAAGAGGGATACCGTCTTTGTGGATTTTGGAGCACCATAGATCTTGGGAGTATAAGGATTACTATCCATGAGGTTCTTATTGTCACGTTCATTTCTAGCTTTGATTGAATTGCATACTTCTTTAGTGATTTTCTTTAAAGGATTTTTATTAAAATCTTGAAATTCTTATAGCATCCATTGTTATTAAGATGATCAATCATTTTTTCATTATAGCTTTTTTATTCATGATAACTGTGGCTCCTCCCTTGTCTGATTTAAAATAAAACAATATAAAGATTTGAGTTTAAAGATTTTAGGGCAATGTATTCATGTTTACTGATATTACTTTTGGGGGGTTTGGATTTTCTAAGAATAGATGGGCAATCTTGTCTAATAAGTTCTTTGATGTTGCGAGGAAGGTCCTTAATTCCATATTCTATATGGTAGAGGATGTCTTCAATGGGGATATGGTGAGGAGTAATGGAAAAGTTTAGGTCTCTTTTTAAAATATTCAATAAATGTTCATCTAATTGAATATCAGAGAGATTGACAACAAGGTTGTTAGAATAGTTTGAAGGGTTAATGTTATTGGTAAGGAGGGGGTTATTAATAATTGTGTCATTGGGAGTGTTAGCCTTGCTGGAAAAAGGCCCAAAATTGGATCCATATATGCTCTTAAAGTCTCCAAATTTGCTGAAAATCATGCCAATGGATCCAAAAATGCTCTTGAAATCTTCAAGATTTACTCAAGATCATCCAAAGGTCAAAATTAGAGCAAGAGGAGAGCCCTTGGAAGGGTGGAAATACACTATCCGGAGGCAAAAAACGCTTGAAAACCATGAAAAAAACCAAAATCACAGGCTTAAACATTGAAAGAACAACAACCGTTAGATTTGGCCGATCAACGGCCCAGATCTAAGCGGCAAATCACAATCGGCGCTGTAGAGAGGACGACTTAGAGAAGGGGCGCAAGACACCGCTGATCAGCAATCTCCGATGATTGGATCGGCGGGTCGCATTAGCGTAGGTATCTACGATTTAAGAAAGTGCCCCGGGCATGAGCGATAAGCAATTGCGATCGGATCGCATTGCTATATCGTAGCGGAGCAACACCAAGGGGCGGGGCCTATGCACAAATATATGGGCGATGCGATAAACGGACCCGACAGGCGGGTAGGCCGGTTTTAATGCATTCTCAGTGTATTTTCATTATATAACGAAATACAAAGAGGAACAGGATAGCGCCGATAGCGATGAGTCCCGGACTCGAAAGGGTTTGGGAACGAATTCTATATTATTTTAGGTCCACCTAAGGCCAATTTTCATGCATTTTCAGTGTTTTTACAAATTTCAGGATACGAGGAAAATTAAAGGGACCTGGCCACATGCGATAGGCGACAACGACCCGAAGGGTGGACCGGATAGAGGAATAAACCATTTTTTAAGGGCTTTTGAAGTTCGAAAAGGACAGAGAGGGGAGAGATTTCTCAATGTTGTTGTGTTTTCTGTTTAAAACATAAACATTCATTATTTTCGATAGAGGTCCACAAAATGGCAGCATTGATCTATGTTAACAAAAAGCATGCATTGTTAAACATTTGAAAGGGTCACAACACCCACAGCTCATCCCAAACTGACAAAGAGGCCGAGAAGCAACACAAAGCAATACAATACGTGCAGCCATCCAAAACAAATAGAAATATCAAGGGCCACATCGCAACCCATCAAAACAAACATCATGGAGCATCTCTGGCACGAGAGAGCTCCCAGACAGTGTATTAAACTAATTGAAGGTGATTATTCCTCTGTCAGAAGGAGAAAACCTCCTAGCCATGCTTGCCTATTTAGGGAATCATACAGTTAAGGGATAGGGAGAATAGATTAAGACTCTGAGCTTTTGAGAGCTCAGGAGCATTATAAAAGGCATATAAAAGGCTAAAAACTAGATGCAACAAGGGTTCAACTTCTGGAGATTTTTGTTGCTCTGTCCCTTCAAGCTTATCATCTTCATTCTAGAAATATAAGCTTCTTTTTATATTATATGTTCAATTTTCATTTTGTCTGCTGTTCTACACTTGCACTTGAATAGGTTATTCATGTTTTCTGCTGTGTCTAATGCCAGATAATTGTCACCTTATCTCTGCATTGATAAATTAGATTTGCAAGTCTCATTTACTTCCTATAGCTGGCCATTCACATGTGTTTATGTATGCAATCCGTTGGTACAGTCAGTATTCTCCATCTATTCATTGAATCTATAAACTATTGAGCATTGGTAGTCTAAAGCCTTGTATTGTTGAGGGTGTTCATGCATGTCTTGAGTGAGAATAGAGCTGAAATGGTTATCTGACTTGATCCAAACCATCATTCATTCCAATAGTTCTGAGAACAATATTGAATATTATATGTTACCATGCATCTCCGAGTTGCAACCTAGGAGAGTTTCCTGGAGTGATAACATAATTGGCGCCATTGCCGGGGAGAGGAAACTGAAGCTCAGCTTCCCTGGGAAATGACATAGATCCAACTTTGATGATAGACAAAGTCTGGGCACTTTTTTGGTTGTAATCATCTATCTGGCGACTCTACTGGTAGCCGAACCTCTTGGTGACTCCACTTCATAGTTCTAGCTCAGTTTGTGAGGCATACTCAGAGAAATTCTCAAAAGCTACAAGCTGACCCAATACCTGACCCTGAAAAAATCATCAAAGAGAGAAAGGTATTGCAGAAAGGAGCATCAGGTTCAGGTAAAACTAAACAATATTCTATATTTCTTCAAGAAAGACCTATAATAGAACAAATACATGTTGAGAGTATAACATCTAATACTAGCAGTGAAGAAAAACTCTCAGAGAATCATAAAGCTCCTTATTCTTTAGGTTCTCTTTTTGTTGTAAGCCCAAAGGAAACCTCACCTCCTATCCATCATACTCCTTTAGTCTTATCAGTAACTCCTCAACCCTCTATCATTCATACTGCCAATACTCTTTTAGCCACCACAACTATGGCAGGTCCACAAGCACCTACCAAAATGGAAGGAATCATACCTGCTAGGTATGGACCTCTAATACTGCCCACTCCTTTGAATGACATGCCTACTGGAGAACATCAGAAATATAGGCCTAAGTTCACTAGGATTGAAGGTGTTACTGCTGAAGAACATCTTGAGTCATTCTATAACTATGCTGATAACCTGGACATTAGTGAAGATGCTGTGTGGATGAGAGTCTTTGTCCAAAGCCTAGATGGAGAGGCTAGAAAATGGTTCAAATAAATAACCCCAAGATCTATAGCAGATATTGAGGCTTTAGATGATGCATTTCTAAAGCACTGGGGAGATAAGAAGGATCTCCTCTACTAGCACACTGAGTTTGGGAACTTAAAGAGAGAAAATGGTGAGTTGTTGTTTGATTTTAACAAGAGGTTTAACTGTATGTACAACAAGATACCAGCTGAAGTAAAACCTACTACTACCTCTGCTAAACTCACCTATGCCAGTGCTTTTGATTCTGACTTCTGGCTACTGTTAAGAGAGAGGCGATGTGCTACTTTGGCTGACATGCAGGATATAGCCTTGGAAGTGGAATCAAACATCATGGCTGCAGAGAAGCTCAAGGGAAATGTTGATAGAAGAAGATAGAGGGGCGAGCCTTCATCATCCTTTAATCCTAAAATAGACAAATGACCAAAATGATCGAGTCATTAGCCTCTGAAATCTCCAAATTAAAGGTTGAGCAGTAACCTGGGAAAGGGAGAGTTCCTAATACCTTTGCTCCTAGAAAACCAAATCCAAATCCATATAGAAGAACTAATGAGCAGTTGCAGATTTTGCAAAGAAGCAAAGATGCCAATGAAGACCAAAGGGTGAAGGCCCTTTTTCAAAATGCAGTCATCGAAGAAGAGCAGTTTAAAGAAGATGATGAGATCCATTGTTTGGAAGACAAAGGCAATACTGCCTTTTTGACCTCAGCTGCCTATGAAAAGTCATTATTCAATGACCAGATCAGCCAAGGATGGGATGGTGAAGCTGTTCTACAAATTGATGATCAACAAAGATATAATCTGAGGTCAAAGATGAATAATTCCAAGGAAGATTCTATTCAAATAGCTACTGTCCCTGCAGTACAACAAGCTAATAAGCAAAAGCAACCGACAGTTGATCCCATCATCCTCAAAGCTCCAGCTCATGAGGTAAGAGGCCTTAACAAGTCTCCTTCTCCTTTCAGTTTTCAATTAGAAATTTAGAAGCTAAGAATACCTATGCCTCTGATTGAACTAGTGAAGAATGAGTCCTTCAAAAGATCCATCCTTGAGGACCTTGAGCCTAAAGCCATCCAAGCCTCCACTGACTATGTAAATTTGCAAGATGACAAGCCAGATGTTATTCTCAGCCCAATGATTGAAAATTGTGAAGACAAATCCCCATCATTCTATGTCTCTCTGACTATTCATGAAAAAGCCCTTCACAACTGCCTTTTGGACACTGGAGCTAGCCATAATCTAATGCCCAAGGCTATCATGGATGAGTTGGGTCTTGAAATCACCAAGCCTTATCATGACCTATTTTCTTTTGACTCTAGAAAAGTGAAATGTCTAGGATTAATCAAGGACCTAGCCATCACTTTATCTCAGCTGCCCATGAAAAGTATGATGATGTATATTGTGGTAGCAGATGTACCCCCCAAGTTTGGCATGTTACTTTCTAGAGGTTGGATCAAAAGATTAGGTGGATCATTACAAAATGATCTGTCCTATGCTACTGTCCCAGTTTTCGGAGGCGAGCGCAGGAGATTATATAAAGAATCTCAGATGGCTTATATTATCAGCGATGAAAGGTACCCCACTAATCATCCCATCTATGCTATTGACACTGCTTTTGGAGCATGTATTCATCATATTAAAGAATCCCAGTTGGCCTCCACGCAGCTTAAAAAAACAATTTGCCAGATCACCAAGGAAGAAGGCCCACGGATTTGGGACATGTTCTTTGACGGAGCTTGCTCTAAGGAAGCTGTAGGGGCAGGTGTAGTCCTTGTGTCCCCGACACAGGAATACATTCATTTATCTTTCAAATTAACCTTTTAGGTCACAAATAACTTAGCAGAGTACGAAGCTTTGATTTTGGGCTTAAGCGCTGCTAAAGAAATGGGTATCAAAGGCATGAAAGTGTTTGGAGATGCAAACCTCATCATTCAGTAGGTCAATAAAGCATTCCAAGCAAAGCATCCAGGGCTGAAAGCATATAGAGATGAGGAATGGAGGCTCACGAATTCTTTTAATAATTTCAACATTTCTTATATTCCGAGAACGAAAAACCAGCTTGCCGACTCCCTTCCTGTGTCTGCTAGCACATTTATTCCTCCTTTGCCTCCTAAATTGACGTATGAAGTTCAGGTAAAATATAGACCGTATCTGCCTAACAATGTCAAATACTGGAGAGTTTTTGAAGATGATGAGGAAATTAACATGTTTGTACAAGTCGTTGAGGAATTTTCTGAAATGCACATCGACCAAGAAAATGAAACCATGGAAGAATGCGGCTAGTCCAAGCTAAAGGACGAGATCAGCTGATGAAGCATTGTCCAGATGCCTAGTAATCATATACCAAAAGGATTGGTGCCTCTAGAGAAGCTGTTTGATCATAATGATGTGCCTTATAAGCTTGCCAAAACAGAAAATGAGTTTGATGTTCGTAAACACAATATAGGGAGCCCAGCCCATTCGAAATACATCAATCTGTCCACTCATTTGTCTTCTGCCCAGAATTCCGAGTATTGCACCCTCATTAAGCAATTCGTTGATATTTTTGCCTGGGAATACAATGATCTTAAAACCTATGACACAAACATCATTCAACATAAGGTTCCACTCGAAAAGAACACCATCCCTTTTAAGCAGAAATTAAGATTTATAAGCCCTCCCTTATTGCCTTTGATTGAGAAAGAAATCAAGAAACTGTTGGACGCCAAAATCATAGTTCCCCTAAGGTATTCAAAGTGGATACAAAGTGGATAGCTAACCTTGCGGTAGTAAGAAACAAAAATGGAGAATTCAAGCTTTGTGTTGACTTCAGAAATCTGAACAGTGCTCTAAAAAAGATAACTACCCCTTGCCTAAGATGGAACACTTGCTGCAAAAAGTTTCAGGGGCTAGAGTCATGTCTTTCTTGGATGGATTTTCAGGTTACAATCAGATTGCTGTACATCCATAAGATTATAAAAGACCGCCTTCACTACTCCTTGGGGCACTTTCATGTACTCCAAGATGCCTTTCGGACCATGAATGCCGGGGCCACTTTTCATGGATATATCCTTTGTGGGAGAGAAGGACAAGTTTGTCCTTATTTATCTTGATGACATAATAGTGTTCTCCAACAGCCACAAAGACCATTTACAACATTTTAAGAAGGTCTTTCTAAAGTGCAGACAATTTGGAATTTCGGTTAACCCATAGAAGTCACAGTTTGCTCTAGAAGAAGGCAAACTTCTGGGACATATTGTTTCTCCTGAAGGTGTGAGGATTGATCCAGCAAGGGTTCAAGCAATTCAAACACTGTCCATCCCAAGGTCAAAAAGGGACATTCAATCCTTCCTGGGTAAGATCAACTTTGTAAGGAGGCTCATTCCAAACTTTGCAGAGTTAGTAAAGCACATTACTTCCATGCTGAAGAAAGGATCAAAAATAAAATGGACAGATGCTTCAAGAAGCTCTTTTGAAGCCATCAAACAAGCTATCATGGAAGCTCCCACTCTAATCAGCCTAGATTACACCAAGGAGTTTTGTATCTTGTCTTTTGCCTCTTATGATACACTTGCAACAGTTCTGTTGTAGAAAAATGATGAAGGCATAGAGCACCCCGTGGCCTTTTTCAGCTAAACTCTAAGGGATGTTGAACTAAGGTATGACCTTATTGAAAAACAAGCTTATGCTCTCATAAAATATTTAAAGGCATTCATAATTTATATTCTTAATTCCAAAGTGGTTGCATATGTATCTTCAGCCTTAGTAAAATAAGTCTTAACTCAGCCAGATATTGATGGAAGGAGAGCTAAATGGATTGCAAAATTCATAGAGTTTAACATAGAGGTGAAGCTCACTAAGCTTGTCAAAGGCCAGGGCTTGGCTAAACTTATGACTGAAGAAAATTGCAGCTTGTTAGACATAAATTCTGTGGGTCTAAATTTAGATGATGAGCAGACAGAGGGAGCAACATAAGATCAAAAGAAGAATCAGTCTTTGGCTGAAAATCTAGCCACCTGTGAATGGTCTTACATCATTGTTCATTTTTTTCAAAAGCTAGAAGTCCCTCTAGGGCTTAGCTCAAGTCAAGTTCGGGCCATTAAAATCAGATCAATGAAATTCTACATAAATAAAAATCTTCTTTATTGGAAAGACCCATCAGGAATCTTCTTGAGATGTCTAGATAAAGAACAATCTGTGGAAGTCATACACCAGTTCCATTCTAGCATCTGCGGAAGGCATTATTATTAGAAAACCACAACCTACAAAATCTTGAGGGCTGGGTATTATTGTCCTACTCTATTCTCTGACGTGTTTTCTTTTGTGAAATCTTGTGACAAGTGTCAGGGGTTTGCAGGAAGAAAACAACTAAAATCTCTGCCCTTGAAGCCAGTACATGTCAATGGTCCCTTCCAGCAGTGTGGGTTGGACTTTATAGGTGAGATCAACCCACATTCTAGTGGCCAACACAAATTGATCTTAATAGCCACTGATTATTTCACCAAGTGGATTGAGGCTATACCCACTAAGAATGCCAATCATTAAGTTGTCATAAAGTTCTTGAATGAGAATATTTTCACTAGATTTGGTTACCCAACCAAACTAGTCATTGATAATGCAACAGATTTCAAGGCAAAAGAATTGGTGGAGATGACTGAATCCATGGGCATTCAAGTGGTGAATTCTACCTCATATTATCCTCAAGGCAATGGCCTGGTAGAATCATCTAACAAGAGTCTGGTAAGGGTAATAAAAAAATGTTAGAGGACAACAAAAAGAGCTGGGATTCCAAGTTGAAGTTTGCGCTATGGGCTGACATAGTTACCATCAAAAAGTCCATAGGGAATTCTCCGTTTAAGATGGTTTATGGTGTTGATTTTGTTTTCCCTATCCAGCTGATTCTCCCTGTGGCTAAATTCTTGCAAGAAGAATAAGATGAAGAGAATGGCATGGTAAGAAGAATGAATAACCTGGTTGAACTATAGCAGATCAGAGAGCATCTAGTTGAGAAGTCAAAGGCTCATCAGAACACAATCAAAGAAACTTTTGACAGGAAGGAAAAAGTGGACAATTTCCAAGTTGGTGATTGGGTGCTTAAATGAGATGCATTTAAGGAAAAGAAAGGTAATCATGGCAAGTTTGACTCCTTATGGACATGTCCATTTGTCATCACTCAAATTCAGCAGAACAATACATTCATTCTGCATAGTCTGGAAGGAGGAGATACTTTTGGTAGCCCAGTAAATGGGCGGTTCTTGAAACTTTATTTCATTTAAGGCTTTAAAGCCTTGTTATTGTGAATATGTTTTTTGCAGTTTTTATTTTCATTTCAAAATAGACTCAATGCCCAATGGAACACTAAGAGGAAGATTTGATTTTGTTTTTACAGGAAAGGCATTAATCTGTGATCCTTGAAACCTCACAGGGATGATTTCATCCCTAGAAGGAGCCAGTGTTAGCCTCATTGGAAAAATGCCCAAAATTGGATCCATATATGCTCTTAAAGTCTCCAAATTTGCTTAAAATCATGTGAATGGATCCAAAAATGCTCTTGAAATCTTCACGATTTGCTCAATATCATCCAAAGGTCAAAATTAGTGAGAGAGGAGAGCCCTTGGAAGGGCAAAAATACACTATAGGGAGGCAAAACAACGCTTGAAAACCATGAAAAAACCAAAATCGGAGGCTTAAACATTGAAAGAACAGTAGCCGTTAGATTTGGCCGATCAATGGCCCAGATCTAAGTGGCAAATCACAATCGGCGCTACAAAGAGGACAACTTAAAGAAGGGACGCAAGACACCACCAATCAACGATCTTTGATGATCGGATCAACGGGTTGCATCGCCATAGTTATCGACAATTTAAGAAAGGGCCCTGGGCATGAGCGATAAGTGATTGTGATTGGATCTCATCGCTATATCGCAGCGGAGCAGCACCAAGGGGCGGAGCCTATGCACAAGTATATGGGCGATGCGATAACCGAACCTAACGGTTATATATAGGATACTTGATAATACTTCAGGTCCGCGGGTAGGCCGGTTTTAATGCACTCTCAATGTATTTTCATTATATAACGAAATGCAAAAGGGAACAGGGCAGCGCTAATAACGATGATTCTCAGACCCGAAAGGGTTCGGGAATGAAATCTATATTATTTTAGGTCCGCCTAAGGCCAATTTTCATGCGTTTTCATTGTTTTTACAAATTTCAGGATACGAGGAAAATATAAAGGGACCTGGCCACCCGCAATAAGCGAAAGAGACCCGAAGGGCAGACCAGATAGAGGAATAAACCATTTTTTAGGACTTTTGATGTCCGAAAAGGACAAAAAGGGGTAGGATTTTTCAATGTTGTGTTTTCTGTTTAAAATAGAAACAATCATTATTTTCAACAGAGGTCTACAATATGGCAACGTTGTTCTGTGTTAATAGAAAACATGCATTGTTAAACGTTTGAAAGGGTCATAGCACTCGTAGCTCATCCCAAGCCGACAAAGAGGCTGAGAAGCAGCACAATGCAACATAGTATGCGCAGCTGTCCAAAACAAACAAAAATATCAAGGGTCATAGCGCAACTGATCAAAACAAACATCAGGGGGCATCTCTAGCACGAAAGAGCTCCCCGACAGCACATCAAACTACCTGAAGGTGATTATTCCTTTGTCAGAAGGAGGAAACCTCCTAGCCATGCTTGCATATTCAGGGAATCAAATAGTTAAGGGACAGGGAGGATAGATTAAGACTCTGATCCTTTGAGAGCTCAGGAGCATTGTAAAAGACCTATAAAAGGTTGAAAACTAGATGTAACAAGGGTTCAACTTCTGGAGATTGTTGCTGATTTGTTCCTTCAAGCTTCTCATCTTCATTCTAGCAATATAAGATTCTTTTTCTATCATATGTTCAATGTCCATTTTCTCTGCTGTTCTATGCTTGCACTTGAATAGGTTATTCATGTTTTCTGATGTGTTTAATGCCAGATAACTACCATCTTATCTCGGCATTGATAAATTAGATTTGCAAGTCTCATTTACTTCCTATAGCTGTCCACTCATGTGTTTACATATGAAATTGACTGGTATAGTCAGTATTCTCCATCTATTCATTGAATCTATAAACTATTGAGCATTAGTGTTCTAAAGCCTTGTATTGTTGAGGGTGTTCATGCATATTTTGAGTGAGAATATAGCTGAAATGGTTATCTGACTTGATCCAAACCATCATCCATTCCAATAGTTCTGAGAACAATATTGAAGGTTATATGTTACCAGGCATCTCGAAGTTACAACCTAGGAGAGTTTACTGGAGTGATAATAGGGAGGTCCAGGATTAATATTTGAAGTAAGAATCCAATTGGAAATGTTATAGGTGTTGACATGATTCAGGGAAGTTGAAGTGAAGAGATTTGTTGCATGCAGATTAACGCTATTATTGAAGTCACATATGACAGGAGACTGTACGACTGTGTCTTTTGGGTTGGAGAGTGATTGGTCGAGAGTGAGAAAGAGAGTACCATTTCTGGGCCAGATATAGAAAATGTATTTTCCAGGTCGGTTATAAAATGGAGCGGAGGGTTAGTGAGATCGTGAGAAGGCCGCGTAACATGATGGCTGTCATTAATTATTTGCATTGAAGAAATGTTGTTGTTTTGCGTTAGAGGGTTCACAACAACCATGCTAATATGTTCTTTGTTTGCAGGTCGAAAATTAGAATCCACGTTAGTTTGCTCCTTATCTGCAGGTCGCTCCTTATGTGCAAATCGTAAGCTATAATCCACAATTAATGTGGTGGTGTGTAAAGATGAGTGGGTAACAATATTGATGCTGGATTCATTGCGTGATAATTTGTGTTTAATAATGGAGTTTAATGCCATTATCTATGAGGGGTGGGGGTTAGAGGTAGCGTTATGCAAATTTGGGGGAGAGGAAAGAGACAACGAAGGGTTGGGTGAGTTTTTACTTCAAAGGAGTTTAGATTTTTTTTTAATTGTTTAATAGAGGTTAATTCCTCAACCTTAAGGGCTTTAAGAGCAGATGCAGCATCAATTTTGGCTTTAAGAGCAGATGCAACGTCAATTTTTGACCATAGCATAGGATTGATTTGATTAGCCAAGAAGGTGTGCAAATTAAAAGTTTTTTGAGGTGAAAAATTAAGATACGATCTGATTCTTTTGATTTCAATACACAGGAGAGATAGGCTAGCTTCATTCTTGCAATTTGAGCTCTGAACTACTGAATCAAATATTCTGTGGACCTACTACAACTTAAAATAGATACACGAGATTCTGAAGATGTAAGTTCAGAACTTAGTGTTGTTCCTGCTATATGCTTGGTAAGAGTGATAATTAAGTCCAACCTAAATTAATAGAAATTAAAGAGAAATGAATAGAAAACAAGTTACAAGGAAAATAAGAAAGGCCATAAATATTTCTTTGTAAAGGCTCATTATTGCTTAGATGTATCTGTAATACTTGCATGCCAAGTATATATATAT
>APFE030956011.1:197030-267333 GCA_000404065.3 Pinus taeda | reverse complement strand
TCTCTGCTGAACTTTGAAGATAAAAGAAGATTTGATCAAAGGGTTTCCCCACATATTGTGGGGTTTGTCCCTGGCTCGCGCCATATCTTGTGTCCTCTTGCGTTGGCTTGTCTTCTGCGATTTATATTTATGTTCTATCTGCATTTTATCTTAATGTTGATGTGATTGCTAACTGTGAAAATTAAATAAATTGCTCTAGCATAGAACATACCATAACTTAACATGGTATCAGAGCTGAGGTGAAGACAATGCCCAAGCAAGAGTGAAAGAGCAATCACCGAGGACAGTTGGGACAAGACAAAAGGATCAATGGGTTTTTCATAATTCACCTAGGGTGACGTCGAACCAGAGAATGTTATCAGAATGGCGCAGCGGAAGTTTCTGATGGCCCATCTAATGATCACTTCATTGGGAAGTTCGGATCTAAGGGTGGAAGGAAAGGTGAATGCCTTGTTGAAATAAGTTCGGCCGTTGTACATGGCAGAGAGACATCTCTTGATGAAGATAACAATCATTCCTGGGACATCTTCAATGATCAAAGGAATGACTGGTAATGCAGGTCATCAAGGAAATGGTCGACTCTTCCATGAAAGCAAGGAACCCTAGAATCTCTTTTATGTACCTGATCACAAGAAGAACCCGTTGTCCATCTTGGAAATGGAAGTCAAAGGTTACAGGATGGCACTTATCGATGGAAAGGTACGTGTTTGAAAATAGATCTTGCAAAGATGTTTTGAGTTCAGGGTTGTATCAAGTTGCAGGAAGTCCACTAGGGACCATGTCCTTTGACTCAACACTGGAGGTCTATGAGTCAGATGCTGACTTGGATGCTTGAATTCAAAAAGGAGCATGAAGGTGCATGTCTGAATGAACCAAAGGAAAATATTATAAGGGGGCCATTCCCCTCATGCAGTAGGTCCGTAGGCTTGGAACAACCTGAGGAGTTTGAGACTCATGATCGGGAATCTCATGTATACAGGTGGAAGAAAGCCCTCTATGGCTTGAAGCAAAACACCTCGGGCGTAGTATGAGAGGATTGATAGCTATTTGATGTAGCTGAGATTCACTAGGAGTGAAACTGATCCAAACCGTTACTCGAAGGTTGTGGATGATAAACCTCTCATACTGGCACCTATGTTTGACAGTTGCAGACGCTCTCATTTATAGGAGACAGAGGGAGTTGGATTATGAATGTGGAAAGATAAGCTGCAAGCCTATGACTACCTCGAGGATCTTAACTTTCAAGAAGTTATGTGGTAGTGATGTCGGACTTGATTTGGGAAATGCCTCTGAGTTTCATAAACTCATTCGCGAACCTCCGTCCAGACATCTGTGTTGCAGTTAGCATGATGAGCTCATATTTGGTTGAGCCTCATTGGATTGTTGCCAAGAATCTTCTGAGATATCTTTAGGGCACAATCTCTCATGGATTGAGATACACTGCCAGAAATATGAAACCACGTGATTATTCGAATGATTAGTGGGACCAGTGGTACATACTCCGAGACCGACTTCGTGTCAGTGCAGTATTGTTCTGGGACTATTGAGAGTGGTACATACTATGACGCTGACTTCGGGTCGATTGAGACTGGTCTGGGACCAGTGGTACACTCTCTGAAACTGCGATACTAGTTTGGGACCAGTGGTAGGAGTGGTACTTACTATGAAGCTGACTTCGGGTCAGCTGAGACTGGACTGGGACCAGCGGTACGCACTCTGATTAATGCAGGATTGATGTGTTCTCCTGTGAGGACAGGATTGATTAGTTCTCCTGTCGAGGCATCCTACCCATGTAGTCTGGGACTCATGGGAAGTACCTCTCATCTGATCAATGAGTAGGGAAATGAAGTTAGGGACCATAGTAGTACCGATGGACGCATCGTTGTATCTACCGTACTCCCTACGCTAGGATGACCTCCATTGATCTGGGATCAATGATACTGGTCTGGGACCAGTGGTAGGAGTTGTACATACTATGACGCTGACTTCGGGTCGGCTGAGACTGGTCTGGGACTAGTAGTACATACTCCGAGACTGACTTCGTGTCAGTGCAGGACTGGCCTGGGACCAGTGAGAGTCGTACAAACTATGGCGCTGACTTCGGGTCGATTGAGACTGGTCTAGGACTAGTAGTACACTCTTTGAGCCTGCGATACTGGTCTGGGACCAGTGGTAGGAGTTGTACATACTATGACGATGACTTCGGGTCGGCTGAGACTGGTTTGGGACTAGTGGTACATACTCCGAGACTGACTTCGTGTCAATGTAGTACTGGTTTAGGACCAGTGAGAGTGGTACATACTATGACGCAGACTTTGGGTCCACTGAGACTGGTCTGGGACCAATGGTACACTCTCTGAGACTGCGATACTAGTCTGGGACCAGGAGTGGCACCTACTATGACGCTGACTTTGGGTCAGTTGAGACTGGTCTGGGACTAGTGGTACGCACTCTGAGTCTGACTTCGGGTTAGTGGAGAATGGTATGAGACATTCTTGACCAATTCTTCTTCTTCATAGTTCAGCATAGATGAGTAGAGCAGAGCTAGCAGAGTTGAGCAGAGCAGAGAAGCGCTAGCAGAGATGAGCTGAGTAGAGCAGAGCAGAGCTGAGCTGAGCAGAGCAGAGCAGAGGAGAGCAGAGGTAGCAGAGATGAGCTGAGCCAGCAGAGCAGAGGAGAGCAGAGGTAGCAGAGCAGAGCTGAGCCAGCAGAGCAGAGCTAAGCTGAGCAGAGCAGAGCTGAGCTGAGCTGAGCAGAGCAGAGCAAAGCCAGCTGAGCTGAGAAGAGCAGAGCAGAGCTAGCAGAGCTGAGCTGAGCTGAGCTAGGCAGAGCAGTGCAAGGCACTAGTGGCTGAGATAGTACAGTTGGACATATGGATCACCGGATGGAGTTCTCCCTAGTTGAGAGGGAGTGTTAAATTGGCAACTAGGGCCAAACTCCATGTGGGTCGGGTTATTTATGGCATCTGATATTTTTATTGGATCCCTCTCGTTGAGAGGTGTAGGATTGATCCAAAGATCATCCGATTCCGATAAATATTTATGGAGATATGAATTTATTTTGTTTATATAATTATTATCAAGCCGACTAGCTATTATGTAGGCTCTAGAAGCCCAACCGACATGTCTATTCATCATCCTCGCTTTAGTATAAATAGAAGAGTTTTGATGTCAATTGGGACACTCATTCTTGATGTGATCTCCTCTCCACGTCTTGGGTTTTTGGAAGGAGAATCACAAAAAGAGTATGCTGGTCCATACGCTGTTTATGAAAACATCTATTCATAATATACGTTGTTCACATTGGATACGTTGTGAATGCTATACGCTGGTTTCATGTAGTTATGGGATCACGCTGATTATACACAGCCCTAGCAATATACACAGATATTCATATGATGGCATGGGAGGAGTGCACACGCTGTCCATGATGGATTACACGCTATGCATGATGAGGAATGCAGACATGGAGACATTCATGCGATGTAATGGGATATGCTGTAGCATATACTTGAACACCTCTCTCGCTGACATTAAGACACTAAGCAACGTAGCATAATACTGTTATGCATACGCTATTATGTATACGTTGTTTAACGCAGTTATGGTATACGCTGTTCTTGAAATACCTAGCCGCAGTTCATGAAGAGATACATTGGAGACATATACGCTGTCTGGAAGACATACATCCACGCAGTTTACGCTATCATGAAGTCAATATATGCTCAGGTATGGAAACCCTATACGCTGGGCAGGAAATGAAGAAATCCATGATGGATCCGTTGTCATAACACGCTGATCATTCAACGTGATGCCTGGAATAGCAGCATCCCTAAATTGGATCTATTGTCATATGGAATCATTACACACAACCAATGTGATGCCTGGAACAACTACTGTCATAAATTCATAACACACAGTTAATAAAGGGTCCATATGCAATCATGAAGATACCCTTACACACAGTTCATATATATACGATGTTCAACGTTGCTCATGTTATTACACGCTGTTCATATGTCATATATATATACGTTGTTCATGTTATGCACAGAGATATCCATATGTAGTCATAACAACAATCAAGGTATGGGGCCGTTGTAAATTCCTATAGCCGCAGTCATGCACTCACAATGACAAGGATCATGAGCAATGATGGTTACAGTATCAACATAATGAGAATGATAAGAATGATCCGTCTCCGATCATGATGGGCATGGGCAGCAAGATGATGCTAAGAGTAGATGAGAGCAGCTTAGTCATAGGGCTGCATGATGATAGAAGATGCAACATAAAAGGCAACAAGATAATTAATAAGATCATGGACATGGGCAACACGATGATAATCATGATTAGTGCAACATGGTGTAATATGTAGTGGTGCAACAAGAGAACCAGATGCAGCATGATGATAGGTGAAGGAGTCACCTTGGAGAATCAGTTGAAGCAGAATGCCTTCAACTGATTTCATCGTTATACGAAATGATCTATGCTAGATCTAGATAAGTCAAAGTGTTGACTTCTATTGTAAATGTACTCTCTCTCTCTGCTGAACTTTGAAGATAAAAGAAGATTTGATCAAAGGGTTTCCCCGCACATTGTGGGGTTTGTCCCTGGCTCGCGCCATATCTTGTGTCCTCTTGCGTTGGCTTGTCTTCTGCGATTTATATTTATGTTCTATCTGCAGTTTATCTTAATGTTGATGTGATTGCTAACTGTGAAAATTAAATAAATTTCTGTAGCATAGAACATACCATAACTTAACAACAACAAAATACATGCTTTGAACCATTAAACCGACTCAATATGTCTAACGATATGAATAGGAATATGCACTGGGGAAATCTCTAATGGAAATCACCCCTATTTGGAAAGCTAAGCAACCACATTGGAATATTTCATTTATGACTATGTGAGAAATCCATATGATTGAAGTTGAAGTCGATAAACATTCCCAAGCAATCTACGAAAAAGAAAAGGCCCTAATATGAACTAGTATAAATGGGTCTTTCATTATATATGTTTATAACAACCAAAAAGCTAATCCATTATGGGGGATTCAAGAGATGATTTCCCCAACCAACTAGGGGCAATGTCTCCCCCCTTTATAATATTAATAATGAGTTGTTCAATTCTATATATGAACATACCCCATACATCTATTATATTGACTAAAAGTGCTTATAATTGAATTTAGGCTTTTGTGATCCATATTATGAAAAGTAAGAAAAATTTCAGAAAAAATCACATCATTAGAGTTTTGTCGACATCTTTTGAACCATCCAGTGTGGTTCATCTTCAAGGCAATGATGAACCACAATGAACCACACTAGATGGTTCGAAACACGTCAACAAAACTCTGATGATGTGATTTTTACCGAAAGTTTTCTAATTTTTTTAAAAGTGCTTATATTTCACTTTAATTGCTAATGTAATATATCAAGTACAACACATTAGAGAAAACATACATAATCATATTTTAAAGAACATATGTGTTTCTATATAACCATATTTTAGAGAATATATGTGCATATGAAAAATTGAAACTAATTAAAGTGCATAAACACAATTTTTTGGGTTAACTATAGGTAATTGTTCCTTGTTTTGGTAATTTTTTTTTTTTTTTTTGTAACATACTAATATATTCATAGCATTCTTATCACAACTTGGAAAATAAGGTTATTTAAAAAGTCCATAACCTAAATCATAACATATCTAGAACTAAACAAAAAACATGTTTATAACTATACAAAAAATCGGGAAAAGGAGTACAACGTTCTTGAAGCAAGGAATATGAACTTGAAATCTACTAGAAACGACAGAAGGATGTTGCTAATACCCCTCCAAGATAAATAAAAAATAAAAAAAAGAAAAAAGAAAAAGGAGAAAGCAAGAAAAATTTTACAGTTGAAAAAATATTTTCAAGCCTACACAAATCCTAATAAAACATTGTATAGATAAATATATATACACCCCAAACATCTATTTTGTTGTTTAAAAGTGTTCATATTTTCAATTTAGTTCCTAATATATCAAACACAATGCATTATAGAAAATGTAATCATATTCTAGAGATTACATGTGCTTTTCAAAGAATGTAATCAATTAAAATACACATATTCATAAAACGAGTTAAAGAAAAAAATATATCACTGGGCATTACTATTGTGCACTTCCCTTCATCTCAAGGATGGTAAGTAATGGTAAACACTAAATTCTTCTAAGGTGTAGGGCTAGGTCAACAACTCATGAATGGATCAAACCTAGCTCAACATTGAATGACAAAGGGTAATAAATGAAGTGGGATTTGAATAATGGTGGGAACGATAAGAATTTTCTTACAACCACTCAAGATAGACCCAATTTACATAGTAATATTTGAACATATAAATATCTTCATTGCATTCTCACCATAAGAAAACTATTTAGAAAATCTTATGACCTAAAACTTAACATATCTACAACCCTACTATTGAAAAAACAAAATATCAAGGATGGAGAGTAAAGCAATTGTTCTCCAAAGTGTTTCAAAATTGGAGGTAGTGTTTCAAAACTTTTTTACCCCTATTCGTGTCCCTCCAAAAAACCTAATTTCTTAAAGCGGGGAAATATTACAAGTGTTAATTTCTGACCCAATGGATATGATGAAGAGGCATTCACAGATTCCCCTCTAAAATAATAAAATCTCATACAAAATATTTAAAAGTTTGAAATTGAAAACACATCTATTACACAAAATCTCGAAAAGTCTACAATTCAAAATACATATTTAAAACAATACAAAATATTTAAAAGTCTAGAATTGAAAATATATTATTATAGCTACAGATAAATATCAACAAACACAATTTGATAACCTAAAACCTATAAAATATTTAAAATACACAATTTAAAGTATACGTTTATAACTATAATATTGACCATGACCATTATTTTGGAATTTTATTATTATTATTATAATTTTTCTTAAATTGAAATATGAATTGATAATAGTTATATATAAATTTGGACATTTTATAATTACGAAGTAATGTTTTTTATTCACATTGAAAAAAAAGCTTGTTTTAACATTTCATGCTTATATATTAATGCAATATTTTATTATTTTATTAATTTTTAATGTTCCAAGTACACTCATTCTATTCACACACACATATCTTCATCATCACTTTGACAATTTTAAAAATTGAGTAAACATTATGGTTCATTGCAAATTTTAAAATGGTCAATATTTGACAAAATATGGGTATATACTTGTCAAATGTAATCCCTGCCCCATAAGAGAATGTCCCTTGAGTCTTTACCATTTGAAAACATTATAGCTTCTTGAAAAATGTAGGAATAAGTAGCAGATAGAATTATATCAAATTATTTTAAAATTGAATCGAATTTCTATTTTTGTCCTAACATAATAATCTGAGGAATATTTCAAATGAAATAGTTAACTCTTAGTTAAATTTTATCTTGACATGTTTAGTACAAAGAATAAATTTGTTAAACATAAAACATAAATTATTCAAAATGCACAATTAAGTATACATGCTTATATCTATATATTAATATTAACCATCCAATTGTGTTAGAAATTCTCTTTTATGATAAAATTGCTTAAATTGAATCATGAATTATTAGTAGATATATAAAATTTTAGTTATTTTATAATTAGAAATTAATATTATTTTTATTTACATTCAAAAGTGCCCCTTACATTTCCCACTTAAATATGTATCATTTTTTTAAATTACATTATCTTATTGCCTTTTAATGTTCCAACTACACTAATTCTATTAAAATAATAATGCATATTTTAGAAAAGATATTAATAGGGGATAAAAAAGGTTCCCTTTAAGTTTCATTTGGACCCAAAAAGAAATAATAAAAAAATGTATTTGCATTTCAATTACAAAATACTTAAGTGTGTGCATTGGTAAGTATTATGAAACAACATTCATCTAAATTGGCCAATAAATATAAATACTTATTTAGTCCAATAATTTTCTTCATTTTTCATGTTCATTATTTTTGAATAGACTTTTTCTTCCAACTAGTCATGTAGCCATGTTCTTAAATGGGAGTATCGATAATTATCATAAACCAACGTTCATCTAAATTGACCAATAAATATGAATACTTATTTACTCTATCAATAATTTTCCTCATTTTTCATTATCAATTTAACAATAAACCTTTTTTCCTTGTAACCAATCATATAACCATTTTCCCAAATATATTATTCTCCCTTTTAGATTAAATTATTTTAAAGCACAAAGATGAAAGGATTTGATACAAAGGTGAAATGACCCATTTGACATGGATCACACACAATTCCAACATAATCATGTTACACAACCAATTTAATAAACATGGTTAGTGAAATACATTAGTCCAATTTCCATTGGACGAACTTTATTTGTTACTTGTTAGTTAGCTTGTCATGGTTAGAGACTTGGGAAATTTCAATCAGTGAAAGACACCACCTTAGTTGTATGTCTACTTGAGTAAGTAGTAGCTCTCACTTGTTTTACCCTTTTTAAATCTTTATTGGACGATACCGACTGCCATTTTAACTCGATTAAGAATGAACAATGAACAATAATTGATTGTTGATAAATATGTGGTCTGATCCTTGATTACACTATGCCTTAATGAATTTATATATTAGAATTTATCGGAAAAAAAAGGTGTTGTCCTCATTTAAAACATCAATAAAGAGATGTCTAGCAGGTAGTGAAAAAAATCATTATATTGAGTGGCGAAAATAGAATGGTGATAATGATCTCTGGCCTATACTGATATCTAAAAATTCACCCAGAAAATAAGTTCAAAGCTTTACATGGATCAAAGTTGTGGTGCAAGCTTACTATAACATACTTCAAAACAAGGTTTCTATAGAAAATATTGAAAAAAAGTAGTGTAAAATCTCTACATTTAGTCAAAAATCATTTGCTGAAGGAATGGAATTAAAGGTATAAATACAGCTGAAACCAGAAAGAATAACAAATACTATCGCAATGAAGAGAAGAGAAAAAGGTCATAGTGTACGAAAATCTTCATCCGAAAGGAAGTTTCTAAGTTCATGATGTTTCATCCTTCACTTACTGTAAATGTGATTACTGGCCTGCTGTTGGGATAGGGTCCCCTAAGCTCAATTTTGGGGCAAAAGCCCAAGTTTTTGTATATAAAGAGTAAAGTCTCCACAAGATGTGGTAGCGGAGCGCGTAGATGCAAAGTGTCATAAAGGGTTTTTACCCTTCTTTTATGTAAGATGTGTTGGTTTTAGAAGATCGATTATATAAAAAGGAAAATGTTAGAAGAGTCTAAGGCAGTTTTGGTAGCGAAATATATGAATGTAATGGGTTAGTAGAAGTGAAGAGCGAAGAGTCTTAGAGTAGAAGAGAGGCTCTGTAGCTATGTGTGCAAAGGCCTAGAGTAGAGTCTGTAGTTGAGTGCGCGGACCCCTGTAGATAAGTGCGCATGGTAGTCTTGAGTCTGTAAGCAAATTTGAAGTATCAATAAAGAGACTGTTCTGGAAATATCTGTGTTTTATCCATTTACTTTTGTTATGAATGAATGCGTTTATGTTATGATTACTATTGGGTTTATGATTTAATACTATATTGATGCGCGATTCTGCATGGTTTACATTGTTATGTGAACACAAGTAATAATATTTGTTTATGTGAAGAATATCTTAATGCACGCTAAGATATCAGACACTTAAGCCAATACGGGTAATACCAAACTTAGGAGTGATTACAGAGGCACGTAAGTGATTGGTTCCCCTGTTTAAGGTCCGCGAGAGATAGTCATAGACCTTCGCGAATGTCTAAGGGTGATTAAGAGAAGTATATCGATAAGATAAGCCATAAAAGGCTTATCGATCTGCATGAAGGAAGAGTTAGGGCATAAAACAACATTATAACGATCTCTGGGTGTGGAAACTTGGTTCGAGCATCCCCCCATACTGCATCGGGTGAGACTTTAGTTTGCGCTCCGCGGATTGATGCTGAAAGGGCCAGTAGTGTAGGGATTTGTTTGGCTAACTTAACACTGAACCTGGGTCAGGACCCCCTATGCCAAAAAATGGTTCCATTGCCGGGACCGAGATATGCATAAAAAGATGTGTGATGTCACATCACTAGAATCCAACAAAGAAATAAATTAAAGATTGGTTGGATAGAAAGGTCGATGAATTCACGACGCAAGAAAACAGAAATCCACGATTAATGAAAGAACAATGGTTGGACAGATATATGTAAATAGAGATACATAAAATTTTCTTTTGTTCCTTCCCTGTCGAATTATACGAGTGTATCGCTAAATTGGCATACGACCAGGGAAGGTGAAGGCTTGACGGTTCTGATAGTGTGGACCCTGGAGTTAGTGTGGAGATTGGAAGCCTCTGAAGATAAGATTGAACACATTGTCGATCACTAGATTGATTGTATTATAGGAGGATTTGTGATAGAGTTCGCGGTCGATACCTCAGTCAGCTACAACGAAGCAGAGCGACGCTTCTTCAAGGGATCGTGAGGTAAGTATTTAAGGTCTTTAAATACTTGGATTAATATACTTCTATGTGAAAAGTGGGTTATGCAATTACGTTGATGTTTGGAGATACGCGAAGTGGAAATTTATTCAGGGATAGGAAGGTAACATGACCTGAATATATCCCGCTGATTGAGCCTCCTCTGAGTGACGACGAAGAAGTAGCATAGGCTTCTCCACAGAGCGCTGTCCAGTTAATAAGGTGAGGGTTCCCACGAATACCCCATCCACCCACACCACCTCCATCTTCACCTCCACCGCATACAACTTCGCCCACACTGACACCACTTCCACTACCGTTTAATATGGTGAATTCAGTAAAATTTCCCATTTTCAAGGGCTTGGGGAATGAGGACCCGGACCAGTTATGGTTCATTGTGAAGGCTGTGTGGGAAGCCCAGGGCATTAAAGATTACCAGATGAAGAAAGAAACATTGGTTACTACTTTTCAGGAATGTGCGCTAACATGGTACATCAAGTACTGCAATGATAAGCTGACGACTGCATTGGCAGACATTCAGATTACGCTAAATAAGGAATTCAGTAGGCCCAAGACTAATGCACAATTGATCGTTGGATTCAAGGAGATCATGATGAAGCCTGGCGAGACACCCTGGGATTTGGATTAGAGATTGAAGTGTAAGATCCATGAAGCTAACATGAATCTTACGGATGGACAACACCACAAATGGTTTGTGGCTTCGCTCTTGCCTCATCTAAGGGTTGCTTTATCATAGAAAAATATTGGGACCCAGCCGGAGGCCCTGTAAATTGCGATGAGATTGCATAAGACACCAATTCAAGATGCTGCTTTGGGAGTTTAGCAGATTCACACAGAGTTGCAGAACCTTTGCCTAGAATTACAAAGTCTAAGGAAGAATAGAGCGACTTGGTTAGAGGTGCGCAAAGGGGTTTGGTGTTTGAAATGTAAGAGTCAAGGGCATGATAAAGATCATTGCCATGTTTTCGCGAATTATGTTGCAAGAGGAGGGCTGATGCCTCTGAGCCCAGAAGCTTAAGAAGGGCCAAGTACAGGGCCCACATTGTGTTGTGCTATCTGTTAGGTAGTTGGAAAACATGCGACAGATAATTTCCACTTGCTGCAAAATTTTGTACATACATCGCAACAACTCTTCTGCAACTTCTGTAAATCAGTAGGTCACGAGGAGTGCAATTAACGTAGTTACAAGTTAATGATGGAGAGAACACTCACGTATTAAATGTAGACACAAACTCGGCCTCTGAATCAAGATGCTGGGGTTGTGTGAGGAGGATATTAGGGGCGCAGACAAGGCCGAGGCAGAGGAGGACTTGCGTGAGGTTGGGGGAAAGTTATCTTCTACAATTGTGGAGGGTCAGGACACTACGCACGAGAATGTAAGATCTCGACACACCTGTCGTGCCGATACTACACTCAGTTTGACCATGTGACAAAAGACTGCTTTGTATAAATAGCTAAGATGTGCGAAAAGGGGAAACAACCTCGACAACCTACACAGAACCTGTAGATGATGAGGGACAAACCCTACGAAGAGGATCCCAATGTGAATATTGTGCTGCGAAGTGGAATGACGATTGGCGAAGATAAGGGAAAGCAGTCAGAAGAAAGTGAATGGGTCCGCAAAGCTCTAGAAAAGGAGGTCAGCTTTGATTTGGAGTGTGTGAAGGAAACCTTCATGGAAGCAAAGAAAAGCTTCGCCAAAGCTTCTACCTCAGGAAGTCAGTATAAGCAATATGAAGAAATGGACTCATCCATGCTTACTACCTTTTTGGAGACCTGTATGAAGCTGCTACACAATAGAAAGGCTGTAAAGGGATTACATGAGTTGATTAATAAATGTGCTGGTAATTCTCCTGAGGGGCCGCGTGTGGTGAGGAAAATTGGTAAGCATAAGGCAAGAACAAGGCGTGAGATGAGGCTCACCACGTAAATACGAGAGTATGAAATGGACCAAGTTATTCTAGATCTTGGGTCAGATGTGAATGTTTTTCTGAAATAGACATGGGAGAGAATGGGGAGACCTGCACTGCAGTGGTATCCTATTCAATTAAGGATGGTGAATTAGAAAAAGATTATCCCCATAGGAAGATTGCAGGGAGTGACAATCGATATTGAAGGCGCAAGCGCATTGGCAGATTTTGAAGTAATAGATATTGTCGATGACAACAATCCCTACCCTGTGCTCCTTGGGATCGACTGGGCTATTGACATGAATGGGGTGATCAATTTGAAAAAGCGGATGATGTCATTTGAAAGAAAATCGCTCCGCATAGTAGTACCCTTGGACCCTGCAGAAGGACCGTGCTATACTGAATCAATCCGCGATTATGAAAGTGACGATGATTTGGAACAAATTTATAAGATAATGGCACAAGATCAAGATTGGGTGAATCCGATAGCTAATGGATGTATTGCATGGGATCATGAAAGCTCTTGCACGTTGGATTCAGATGAGGAATTGGAACACTGGAAAAATAGATTGCATGAAGTGTCTAAGCTACGATGCAACATGGTGACCAAATCGCTGTGCTGTGTATTATCGGAGGTAAGATGTCTACCTTATTATGATGGTTTAACTGGTGTTGATAAATTTTTGGATGCATTTGAAAGGGAATTTCCAGAGAAGCATCACTGCCAAGATTTGGACTTGGTGCTGCGCGGTACGCCCACAAGATGTTGGGGTATGCATAAAGACAATTTCGATGGATGGTGCGACTACAAAATACTGATGAGGGCGCAGTTTGGTCACCCAAAGGTGTGGTTGACAGAGAAATATGATGGAAGGAGTGATCCACGTGACCACTTGGAAAAATGGACGAATTCTTATGGAGCAGAATCACAACCGGAGTGGGTGTATCTGTTCTGTCACAAATTAGATGTAATACAAATGAATTGGTATTTGGAGGTAGAGCTCTGCCATGACATGGGTGAATGGGATATTTTGAGACAGGGATTCTTGACGATCTTCAACTTTGAAGATGGATTTGATTGCATTGATGAAGTGCTGCAGGAGGTCAAAGCAACAATCTTCAGAATCCCGCAGGATCCCTTGGATTTGATTCAGCCAGATTGGACCACCCAGCTGCACCATTCTTTGGAGTGCTACAATGTGACTGCTGAAGAAGAAGAGGAGGATCCAAGGAACATTAATATCATAGAGACAGAAGGTCACCGTGAAGTTGAGGGGCCGCAGTTAGAGAATCCTGATATCATTGCGCTGCTGAAAACGAGACAAGTGAACATTGGGACAAAGGAAGAGCCGATGTTTGCAAAGATAGGGGACTACTGGGATGATGCTACGGTGGATAAGGTTGCTGAGTTGCTCCACGAGTACCAGGATTTGTTCCCTAAAAAATTTTCATACTTGAAAGAGATAATAGGTGATTTGGGAGTGATGAAGATAACGTTGAAACCAGATGCAAAGCCTATGAAAAAAAGGCCATATCACCTCAATCTTGAGTACAAAGAAAGGGTCCACTTAGAATTGGACAAAATGTTGGCAGCAGGAATCATTGAACCAATGGAGGAATTCGATTGGGTTAGTCCGATGGTTGTTCAGGAAAAGAAGTAGAAGGATGAGATCAAGATATGCGTAGATCTCAGGAAGCTGAATGACGCTTGCGTGCATGATCCTTTTCCAACTTCATTCACTGATGAAGTGTTGGATAGTGTAGGAGGACAGGAAGCATATTCATTCACTGATGGGTTCTCAGGGTACCATCAAATCAAGATCGCGTTGGAAGATAAAAGTAAGATGACCTTCGTGACCAAGCGGGGATGCTTCTGGTATACAATAATGCCTTTTGGATTGAAGAATGTGTTGACAATATTTTCACGCGTAGTCATTGCGGTGTTCAAAGAGTTCATCCAAAAGTTTTTGGAGGTATACTTTGATGATTGGACGATGTTTGGACTGGTCAAAAGCCATGTAGCTAGTTCGCGCTTGATGCTGGATACATGCCAGAGGTATCAGATTGTGCTAAACTTGAAGAAGTGTTTGTTCTGTGTTCCTTTTGGAATATTGCTGGGTCATGTAGGGTGCAGGCAAGGATTAATGGCGGATCCAACTAAGATTGTGGTTGTAATCAATTTTAAGGCACCAAGAAGTGTTAAACAACTATGCACAACACTGGGTCATATTGGTTATTACCAAAAGTTCATCAAGGGTTATGCTCAGATTACCATGTCAATGGAGAAACTGTTGAAAAAGGACGCTACTTTACGTTGAAATGAGGAATGTCAGCAGAGCTTGGATGTGTTAAAGGTGAAAATGGTCACCACGCCGATCTTAGTCTTCCTGGATTGGAAGAAGGAATTTCATGTGCATGTGTATGCGTCATGTATTGCGTTGGGAGTAGTACTGACACATGCCAGTGAAGGAGAACTAGATCACCCGATAGCATTTGCAAGTAGGAAGTTGTCAAAGGCTGGAAAGAACTATTCGACGACAAAGTGCGAAGGGTTGTCTATGGTGTACGTGCTCCAGAAGTTTAGAAATTACTTGCTAGGCGGACACTTTAATATGTACATAGACCATTCTACATTAAAATACTTGGTCAACAAGCCTGTGTTGGGGGAGAAAATATGCAGATGGCTTTTGTTGTTTCAAGAATATGATTTTGAAGTCATTGTGAAGCTAGGGCGATTGAATGCAGGATCAAATCATTTGTCGCACATTGAAACAGGTGAGGAGCCCACTAATTTGGAGGAAGTATTTACTAATGCACAACTCTTTGTGGTACACATAGGAGACATTAATTTTGTAGACATCATACTCTTTCTAACTACAGGAACGACTATAGATGGATACACTAGTCAACAAAAAAAGGAATTGGTGGTGTGCACGACATATTTTTCTCTTATTGCAGGTCACTTGTATAAGATGGGAGTAGATGAGATATTGTAATGTTATTTGCCTGAGTTTGAACAAAGAAGCATCCTAGCCGAAGCTCATGGAGGGGCTGCAGGAGGCCATTATGCAGGAAAAGCAACAACGTAGAAGATTTTATGTGCTGGGTTATGGTGGTCAACAATGCATAAGGATTCGAAAGCATATTATAGGGCGTGTGATTCATGTTAGTGGATGGGAATGCCATCACGGATGGATGAGCTACCTCTGAATCCACAAGTGTTGTTGTAGCCATTTGAAAAGTGGGCAATTGATTTTGTAGGACCGATCTAGCCTCCAAGAAAGAAGACGGGTGCGCGGTATATCATCACAGTGACTGTGTATTTGACCTGATGGGCAGAGGCGCAACCTGTAAAGTATTGTATAGGGGCAACAACAATGAATTTCCTATTTGAATATGTGCTGACCTAGTTCAGTTGCCCGAAGGTGTTGATGAGTGATCATGGTATGCACTTCCTTAATGAAACGATGAATGTGTTGACAAAAGAATTCCAAGTTTATCATCAAAAGAGCATGCCATATCATCCTTAGGCTAATGGGATGGTGGAAGTGTTTAATAAGATATTGGAGAATGCGCTAACAAAGGTTTGCAATGCGCAGAGGAATGATTGGGATGTGCGCGTACCAACAATGTTATGGGCTTATAGAACTACTTGTAAGAAGCTGACTGGGCAGACACCTTTTCGACTGGTCTATGGTGTAGAAGCTGTGATGCCGATGAAGTACATCGTGCCTAGTCTACGGATAGCAGAATTCATAGGCATGGAAAACCGCAAAGCCTTAGAAGAGAGGCTCGTGCAGTTGAGAGAGATGGAAGAAAATAGATTCTTGGCTGGATTCCATCAACAACTTCAGAAGGAGTGCAAAAAGGCATGGCACGATCGACACATCAAACTGAGCACCTTCAAGGCAAACGATTTAGTTTTATTATATGACATCAAGTTTGATAAATTTCCAGAAAAATTTCAGATGCATTGGCTGGGGCCATATGTGACCAAGGAGATTACCGATGGTAAGTAGTTCAGCTGGTGAAATTGAATGGAGATCCATTTCTTGAAAAGGTAAATGGTAGTCGATTGAAGCCCTACACCGGGGATCTGACCAGATGACTATATGATGGTAGCAAAGTCTTAGCGCTCCAGGTAGTTGCAAGGAGGCGCAAGACTATAAACTACACTATCCAGGTTGTAGACATGCATGGAATGGATGGGTGTCACAGTGTCAACAAATGCGCTACAGGATGAGAGATCGCATAGCGTAGCTAGAAAGTGACTGTTACCATTACTGTTCATGATTTGATAGTGAAAAAACGGCTTAAGAGGAAGGGGGGGGGGGGGGGGGGGGGGTGGGGGGTGGGGGGGGGGGGCATTTAATTAAGAGCGATATCTTTGAAAATATGCCACCAATTTAGCATTTATGAGAGGATTTTGGGGGGAACACTCGAATTTGAATTCGAATTTTCCTATAAATTACAGATGTCCATCCAACGAGAGACACTTTTCATTCTGAGGGTTTATGTGTCGTGCTGTCTGGTGAGCATGAGCCGTGCATTCTTTGAGGACTTAGTGGTTAGTTCTGTGTTTGACAGGTTACCTGAGGAAACCCAACACCTCATTAACAACTTCATGTCTACACTCGTATAAATTGCAAGTGCTGGAGGGTCTATTTCCTCTGAGGGAGCTACCCCTGAGGTCATAAGTGTGGAGGTTCCCGCAGTAGTGCCAAAGTCACCGAGGTTGCCTAGAAGGAAGCCTATGCTGGCAAGAGAGCTCCTTAAGCCGAAGAAGGATAAACAGAAGAAGACGTCGCCAGTGTGCGAGTCACCAAGGAAACATCAGAGAAAAGAAAAGCCCACCGCGCAGGAGAAAGGCAAAGTAGTAGACCTGGAGGTTGAGGAGGGTGTAGAGGACATTGATATTGAGGGAGTAGACCCAATTTCGAAGCTGCCGGAGTACATCCCTCCACGCCAGGACAAGGTGAAGGTATTGAAGGACCTAGATGAGGGAAATTTTCTCCTTAAGACACCCCTGCTGCCAGAAAACATAACATTTGAAGGTCCGCACTTAGCGTGCGTCCCACATCTGAAATTGAAAGATTGGGACTTGGGGGACACTGAGCGGTTCCCCCACCTGGCTATCGATAATTTCATGAAGCGAGTATTCTACAAGGAGTCTGGTGTCACCATGTTGGAGCCAGTGGAATGGATTCGCGGGGTAAATAAAGCAGGATTGTTGAACTTGCTATGGGTGCCCCATCACCACTGCACTCCCATAAATTTGATTGTTATCAAACAGTTCCTATGCATGGTGCACGATGGGTGCCTGTGGTTGGAAGAACCGATACCAATCATAGATATATTGATCCATCGAATCACCTTGCTACCAAATTCAGGACTGAATTTGGCCAAGGCATTTAGCGAAAAGGTGGCCACCCAAATTTTGGCTGGAAAAATAATGAGAAAGTGTCGTGCGGACGAGGTTTCGACACTAGTGATTTCACTAGCGGCCCAGAGCACAGAGGGCATACAGTTCAACTCAGTGCACTACTTGTGCAACTAGTTCCTCGTGAACTGTAGGGAGGCATAAGACCAAAGCAAGACATTTCATTATTTATGGTTACTATTATCAATTGTGCTGGTTGCATGGGAGTTGCCGGAGGATAGCCAGTTTGCTCCGATTCAGACGGAATTACTAGAAGATGCAAAGTTTGCTTTGTTGTGGGATGCTACACGGGTTCGAGAAACTATAGTTTTTTGGGTGCCGATGGAGGCAAGCATCCCCGCAACCATCAACTGCAAGCCACGGTTGTCACCAACCATTTGAGCAGTTATCCGGATACGCAAAATTCAAAGTGGACTTCCACCAAATTTACATCTGGGTGCTAAAGGATCTAGAACATAAGTGGTATGATTTACCATATCTAGCGACGAGTGATGCCATTGTAGCAGTCCTTGAGCGGTGGCCAGTAGACTGGTGCACAACATCAGATTTGTTCTCTGGGACTAGTAAGTTCGAAGAAAAGCAGAAAAAAGAAGCGGCCTGATTGAAAGTTCAATAATTGGCTAAAAAGAGAAAGAAGTAGATCAAGGAGAAGACATGTACAAAAGCGGAGCATGCTGCTAAGGAACAAGAAGAGTAGGAAGAGCATGGCTCTAATAGGAGCCAGAAATCCCCTTCACCACAGATGAAGGAAGAAGAGCAATCGGAACAAGGTGGTGGAGATATGGAAAGCTATCCCTTCCGGGTGAAGTGGAACAGGAAACAAGAAAAACAAGGACCGTGGAAGAAGACTAAGGCCTCTAAGTCATCACTCGACCAAATCACCTTGACAGAAGGTGACTTAGATGACATTGGTGACAAGGTAAGGGATACGACTACAGAATTGTTGGAGCAATTTGAGTAGCAGTAGAAGCAGGCACTTAGTGCCATACAGGCAGGTCTGCACGAGCTGCAGATCGAAACAACCAGACTGTAGGCAGGTGTAGGACAGAGCAGCATGGCATCAACTAGTTTGGCGTCGAGGACCGCTCACATTGCAGAGTTAGTTCGATCCTTAGATCTCTCGACATTCGCATTGCCAGATGGAGCTCTGAGCGCGGAGGCGGAAGCTGACAAGGCTATAGTCAATGCGCTGAATGTTGGCCTCAACTTGGCTGTGCTCCCCAGTGAATTCCTTCACACCCTATAAGCATGTGTGATTGAGGAGCTTAAGGCCCGAGAGTAGTGCGTGCTGAGCATGATCAGTGAGCAGAATATCAACAATGAACAGATATGTGTTGAGAAGACAACCGCGCTAAAAGCCTGGAAGAAGGTTTAGGAGAAGAACGAGCACACCGCAACAGTAGTAGCCAAGGCATGCAAAACCATTCCAAAACTGCATATCCTAGAAGATGCACCGTTGGAGGCCAAAATTAGGAAATTGGCTACAGGTGTGTGCGATGCAAATATGAAGATGGCCAAGGTTCAGTTTGAGATGAACCTTAAAATCATAGAGATTGAGTTGAAGACACAACGTGCAAGTCCACTAGAGGTCAAAGAACAACGTGAAACTTCTATGATTGATGGAGTTGCTGTAGTAGATGACGCGGTGGAAAAATGCACTGCGCTCTTTGAGCAGTCTATAGAGCTAATCACGAGTATGCAGGAAGATCCTAACTTGTAGAGTTTGAAGATAGAGGCCCAGGAACTGTAGCAACAGTATGACGAAGCAAAGGTGACAATGCGCATTGTCGCTGTCACATATAGATTGGCAAAGATGCAAGAGGCAAAGCAACTGCAAGAACATGTGGAAGTAGCGCAACAGAAAGAGGAAGTCCTCGAGCCCAGATTGGGGCCTTGGTTGGAGGAGGCTTGTGTGATCTCCGCCACCTTTGGGGAGAAGTTGGCCAGCTTGCAGAGAACACAACATAAGATTTAGGAAGATAATGTAGGACGAACAACTGAGCAACTGGTGGAGCAGGTCAAGCAGGCAGCTACATAGTGCACAATTGAAGTAGAAGTGGTGCAAGTAGAGCTGGGAGGTCTTCGCAGTAAGATCTCTACGCCAACAGAGTGACTCGAGGGTGAGCCATGATATTTGTGTTGGGGGCCTATTGGGATAGGGTCCCCTAAGGTCAATTTTGGGGAAAAAGCCCAAGTTTTGGGGTTGGAAGCCCAAGTTTTTGTATATAAAGAGTAAAGTCTCCACAAGATGTGGTAGCAGAGCATATAGATGTAAAGTGTTATAAAGGGTTTTTTCCCTTCTTTTATGTAAGATGTGTTAACTTTAGAAGATCTACCCATGGTCCACGGACAATGGGGTTGTATAAAAAGGAAAGTCTTAGAAGAGTCTAAGGTAGTTTTAGGTAGTGAAATATATGAATGTAATGGGTTAGTAGACCTGAAAAGCGAAGAGTCTTAGAATAGAAGAGAGGATCTGCAGCTGTGTGCACAGAGTCCTAGAGTAGAGTCCGCAACTGAGTGCGCGGATCCCTGCAATTGAGTGTGCAGGGTAGTCTTGAGTCTATAAGAAAATATTAAGTATTAATAAAGAGACTGTTTTGGAAATATCTGTGTTTTATCCATTTAATTCTATTATGAATGAATGCATTTATGTTATGATGAAAATTGGGTTTATATTTAATACTCTATTGATGCATGATTCTGAATGGTTTACATTTTTATATGAACATAAGTAATAATATCTGTTTACGTGAAGAATATCTTAATGCATGCTAAAGATATCAGACACTTAAGCCGATCTGGGTAATAACAGACTTAGGAGTGATTACAGAGGTATGTAAGTGATTGGCTCACCTGTTTAGGGTCCGCGAGGGACAGTCGTTGACCTTCGTGAAGGTCTAAGGGTGATTAAGAGAAGTATATAGATAAGCCCTAAAAGGCTTATCGATCTACGTGAAGGCAGAGTTAGGGCATAAAACTACATCATAACCATCTCTGGGTGCGGAAACTTGGTTCCAGCATCCCCCCGTACTGCTTCAAGTGAGACTTCAATCCGCGCTCTTCAGATTGATGCTGAAAGGGCCAGTAGTGTAGGGATTTGTTTGGCTAACTTAACACTAAACCTGGGTCAGGACCCCCTAATCCAACACCTGCTTGCAAAATAACATCCTTTGAATGCATGTGAAAATAATAATAATTTAGAAGCATTTCACATGAATCATAGATGGCCTAGATTCATCATCCACTGCCTTTGTGATACATTGACGCGGAAAAATGACATTTTCCAAGACACCATCTCTAATCCAAGACAAATACCTTAACATGTTATCCAACAAGATGAAAAACATCAGCTTTTGTATGCATATCAGTGATAAATTGATATTTTAGAAGCATCTCATATTATTGATAGTTGGTCCAGATTCGTCATACTCTGCCTTTGTGATATATGATTATGGAGGAAGACTTCTATGGCCAATATAACACCTCCAATCCAAACTAAATTCCTCAACATGTTATCTAACATATATTCAGGAGGTTGTATCAAAGTCCATGTCAGAGATCAGAAATGAAACTTTTCCATGAAGTCCATGTCATATATATAAGTAGAGATTATGGTCAGTACTTAAACATCATTAATGGATTCTCTCCCTCTTTATGTTCTTAACCCTAATGTTAAAAATAAATTGTTTATCGACACGAGTAAAACTAGGAATGCAAAAACAACATTTTGAATTCATTCAATGATATAAGCTTCATTCCTGCAATCTGAGCTTTCAACTACTGACTCAAATAGTCTGTGGACCTACTACAACTTAAAGTGAAATCTCAAGATTTTGAAGACTTAAGTTTATAACTTAGTGTTGTTCCTTCTATATTCTTGGCAAGAGTGATAATTAAGTCGAGCCTAAATTAAGAGAAATTAAGGAGAAATGAATAGAAAAAAGTTACAAGGAAAATAAGAAAGGCCATAAATTTTTTGTTTGTTTGTTTGTAAAAGCTCATTATTTATTATATGTATTTGCAATACTTGCATGAAAAGTACATACACACACACACACACACGCACACACATGCACGCACGCACGCACGCACGCGCGTGCACACACACACATACACATATATATGAACTAGAAATTTCAAACCCTAGGACATTTTGTTTTCAAAATATTAATTCTAGGGCTTCCAATTTATCCCTAGAATTCCTATAAACTTTAGAAACTAAAAGCTAAGGTCTTCATAGAACTTAGATATCAACAATGTTTTGGTTTCTTGGAAAAAATGTTGTCAATACTAAAGGCTCAAGGAGGACAAGGGTTTTAAAAAAATATTTCTTTTCTCCAAGGTACTAGTTGCAAAGAATTCATGGTGACTAATTCAAAGTTATGGGACGTGGGGTCAAGTCATAAAGGACAAGTATATAACTCCAAATGTTTTGGAGTAACATGAAATAAATCTTGTTAAGAGAATCCCAAAAACCTCCATTATATGGAAAGAAAACATTACAAATTTTCCATTAGTTGGGAATTGGTTAATGTGCCATGTAGAAAAGGAAGACACTCTAAATTGGAATAGATCCATGGATCGAAATTGTGGGCTTCCATGAATTAACTTCAAAATTATTTTTAATTTAAGAGGAAGGGGGTTTTATTCACTTTAGTGTATTTTTATATAGGATACAAAACTACATGGTAGGAGCATTACCTATCCTAGAGGAGATTGGTTTTAGGGAGGAAGATGTAGTTACTTCACAGATGTACACCAAAAAATAATGAGACTGCTATGTTAAATTTAGAGATGATGATTATCAAATTATTTGGTCATTAAATCAAAACAGATATAAATATTTAGATACTGAATCTCCACATCTAGAGGTGGAACTAAGTCTGGAAATCTAAGTGTCCAACAAATCCAAAGTATCTATATGGCTACTCTTGAATAATAAAGCTTTAACTCAGGATATTTTGCAAATCAAGATATTTTGTGGTGCCTAGAATTAGTATGAATTTTTATTTCAATTGTCCAAATATAATGTCTTTTAGAATTCAATATGATTATACACAATTGGATTGAATGGATTCCAACTTTGTTTCTGAGTGATGAATTGACATCTAATAATAATAATAATAATAATAATAATAATAATATATTTTTAAAGTCATAGATAAGTTAGACACCCACTTAGTGTAAGAGACATCCTTGTTTGTGGGACAAGAGGCTTGCCTTCGTGCAATGATTTAATTGCTAAAGTATACAAAGGTGTACATACACTACCCCTGTCTAGATTTGAACCTGTTCGCCTCTTACAACAAAATACATGTTCTTAACCACTAATACCACTCAATCTATCCAATTATATGAATAAGAATATGCATGGGGGAATATCTAGTGGCAATGACCCTTATTTGGAAAGCTAAGCAACCACATAGGATTATTTCATTTATGACTATGTGAGAAAGCCTTATGATTGATGTTGAAGTCGATAAACATTCCCAAACAATGTAGCAAAAAGAAAAGGCCCTAATATGAACTAGTATAAATGGGCCTTTCATTATATATGTTTATAACAACCAAAAATTAATCCATTATGGGGGATTTCAAGAGATAATTTCACCAACCAACTAGGGGCAATGTCTTCCCCCTTTATAATTTTTTTTCTCGTGGAACGAAGTCGTAATTTCCCCCCTTTATAATATTAATAAAGTGTTGTTCAATTATATATATAAACGTATCCCATACATCTATTATGTTGAACAGAAGTGCTTATAATTGAATTTAGGCTTCTGTGATCCATATTATGAAAAGTAAGAAAAATTTCTGTAAAAATCACATCATTAGATTTTTGTCTTTGCATTTCGAACCATCTAGTGTGGTTCATTGCCAAGACAAGATGATGAACCACAATGAACCACACTAGATGGTTCGAAATGCATCAACAAAACTCTGATGATGTGATTTTTAACGAAAATTTTCTTACTTATCCTAAAAGTGCTTATATTTTCACTTTAATTGCTAATGTAATATATCAAGTACAACACATTATCATAATCATATTTTAAAGAATATATGTGTTTCTTTTTTTTGGTAGGTAAGCACCCACGGGGGATTTGAACCAGTGATCTATCCCAAGGAGTGCCTTAACAGTGCACCCATTCACCGTCAATCCAAAGCCATGTGGGCAAGAATATATGTGTTTCTATATAACCATATTTTAGAGAATATATTTTCTTATTAAAAATAATAACTAATTAAAGTGCATAAACACTATCTTGGGTTAACTATAGGTTTTTCCTTGTTTTAGTAAAAGAAAAAAAAATCTTGGAACATACTAATATATTCATATCATTCTTATCATAACTTGGAAAAGAAGATTATTTACAAAAGTTCATAAACTAAATCATAACATATCTAGAACTATACAAAAAACAAGTTTATAACTATACAAAAAATCGAGAAAAGGAGTAGAGCAGTTGGTCTTTGTTAAGTGTTTTTTGGCCGGAAGAGAATTTTTGAAACCTATGTACTCTTATTTGTTGCTCTCTAGGAGGTCAAACATTCTTGAAGCCAGGTAAGATCAACTTGCAATCTACTAGAAACGATGGAAGGATGTTGTTAATTCCCTTCCAAAAAAAAAAATAAAAAAATGAGAAAGCAAGAAAAATTTTACAATTGAAAAAATGTTTTCAAAACTACACAAATCCTAATAAAACATTGTATAGATAAATATATACACACCTGAAACATCTATTTTGTTGTTTAAAAGTGTTCATATTTTTAATTTAGTTCCTAATGTATCAAACATAATTCATTATAGAAAATGTAATCATATTCTAGAGATTATATGTGCTATTTAGAGAGTGTAATAAATTAAAATACACAAAATTTTCATAAAATGATATTTTTTGAGTTAATGGAAAAAACATATCACTGGACATTACCATTGCACACTTCCCTTAATTTCAAGGAGGTAACTAAGGGTAAACACTAAATTCTTCTAAGGTGTAGGGCTAGGTCAACAACTCATGAATGGATTCAACCTAGCTCAACATTGACTGACAAAGGGTAATAAAGTGGCATTTGAATAGGGGTGGGAATGATCAGAATTTTCTTACAACCACTCAAGTTAGACCCAATTTACATAGTGATATTTGAACATATCAATATCTTCATAGCATTCTTACCATAAGCAAAATATTTAGAAAATCTCATGACCTAAAACATAACATATCTATAACCCTACTATTGAAAAAACAAAATATCAAGGATGGAGAGTAAAGAAATTGTTCTCCAAAGTGTTTCAAAATTGGAGGTAGTGTTTCAAAAGCCATGTACCCCTATTTGTTCCCCTCTAAGCAACCTAATTTCTTAAGGTGGGGAAAGATTACAAGTGTTAACTTGTGACACAATAGATATGATGAAGAGGCATTCACGGATTCCCCTCTAAAATAATAAAATCCCTCACAAAATATTTCAAAGTTTGAAATTGAAAACACATCTATTATACAAAATCTTGAAAAGTCTACAATTCAAAATACATATTTAAAACAATACAAGATATTTAAAACTCTAGAATTGAAATTACATTATTATAGATACATATAAATATCAACAAACACAAATTCATAACCTAAAACCTATAAAATATTTAAAATACACAATTTAAACTATATGTTTATATTTATGATATTGACCATGAACATTATTTTAGAATTTATTATTATTATAATTTTGCTTAAATTGAAATATGAATTGATAATAGCTATATAGAAATTTGGACATTTTATAATTACAAAGTAATGGTTTTTTTATTCATGCTTATATATCATTGCAACATTTTATTATTTTATTAATTTGTAATGTTCCAAGTACACTAATTCTATTCAAATAATGCAGATCTTAGAAAAAGTAATAATTGGGCACTAAAAAAAGTTTCCATAAAGTTTCAATTTGAACAAAATACTTTGTATTTATATTTCAATTAAAATAAATGCTTAAATGTGAGTATTAGTAAATAGTATAAAATGACATTCATCCAAATTCACACACACACACACACACACACACATATATCGTCATCATCATCATCACATTAACAATTTTAAAAATTGAGTAAACATTATCATTAATTGTTGTTTTTAAAATGGTTAATATTTGACAAAATATGGGTATGTACTTGTCGAATGTAATCCCTACCCCATAAGAGAATTCCTCTTGAGTCTTTACCATTTCAAAATATTAGAGCTTCTTGACAAATGTACATGTTTATATTTATGATATTTAGCATGAACATTATATTCAAATGCTGATACTTATCCTTTCATCAATCCTTAGCTTTTATCTTTGTCTTTATTTTGTACGCACTCCGGATCGGTTGCCACACCAGACAACACCTAGTTCCTTCTCCTCAACCATGTCCACATACAAATAGTGTGCATCACACACATATAGCTACACACATCATACAACACCATGCAATTCATGCATCTACACCAGTATGATATGTACCACATGTACATAGTACCACTTGTACACTGCAATCACCTGCACAACGTGTGCACAATATCACCTGTACATAATACCACCTTCACAACGTGTACACAATGCCACATGTACAATGCATCACTGTACAACGTGTACAGAATACCACATGTACACAGTACCACATGCACATCATGTACGAGACACCATATGTACACAATGCCACATGCACGAGATGTACACAGCACCACTTGCACACAACGCCACTTGTACAACATGTACACAACACCACATGCACATAGCACCACATGTACAATCATGCACACAACACCATATGCACATAGTGCCACATGTACAACATGCATGTAACACCACTTGTACATAGCATTGCATATCCAACATGTACATAGCATCATCTGTACATAGCACCGCATATCCAATCCCCATGGTTCCTAAGAAAATATTGACCTGAACCTTCTTCAAGATTTCATGGAAACCTCTCTTTCCATGCAACTCCCTGCATCATACTACCATAAATACATAATGTATGTGCATAAATAAACATAACCATACACCAATTACCTTACCTTGTTGTGCCAAGCATGTTGCCTTGTATTTGATACCAATCTGTGCCATGTCTCAAGGGACTCCATTTATCTCGACATATCCACCTGTAACTAGAGACTAGCTAATATACTTGTCAAGTACATGTTCATGAATCTAGCACATATCCACATAATGTCAAACAAAATCAAGGTTAATAATATTCCCTGTATGAAAAGCACTCATTTGTTTGGAATTAGGGTTTCCAAACATAGCCAAAGGAATTCTTGTCCAATTCATTTCTTTTACATTTTTACCTTGTTAGAATCGAGGCCTAGTATGTGTTGTCGCACCACCCAACTGTTAGCTATATAAACACATCAACTATTACCTTGTCATGCTAATACCAAGCATGTTACCCTACAACTGCTCACACATGTCCACCACATGTTCTAAAGATGAAAACAATGGGCCAAAGAACAAAAAAGTATCTCATTTTATACACAAGCATCACGGTTTGGGAATTACAGGTGTCCCTTGGAGACCCTTTTTCCACAATTCCTTGCTGACAAAATTTTGAAATTTTTTTTGAAATTCGAATTTTGGTAGATTATGTTAGGTGTTATAAGGTGAATTTTATGGGTGGATCAACACTTCAATGTTTTTGGAGCGGGAAATGTCAAACCAATTCAGAATTTGAATTATGTTGTGCAAGTGTTGCATAAATGGCGAGCAATCAGTTGGGAGGTCAGCAAAGGCTAAACATGATATATCAGAGCTTCTACACTAGCACAACACCATTTAAAGCATACCCATGAACTTGTTTTGTCCAGGATGAATTGAAACTATGCAAAACTTGGAGGCCTATTTCATCTTGCCGCAGAACTAAATCAACCAGGTTTATTTTTACATTTGGTATTCTGGGACCTTCTATAGTTATGATAGTGATGAGGATTGGTTTTTAGTGATAAGGATAGGGATGCATATATGAATAAGTTTGATTATCTAAAGCTCCATGTTGTTAAGTTTTGTTTTCAACCTTTTAATATGATGTTTCCAAGATTAAGTTTGTCTTGATCTTCTTCACTGATAGGAGATACATTATATCAAGTCACTTATTTTTCATGCAAGAAAATCTTCCTAATTGTACTAAAGAAGAAAATATATGAAAAAAGGGTTCGATTTTGGATAAAAGAGGCCTATGTATGTGTTTTATTTTATGAAATAAAATTATAAGTGCATAGTATTTGGCACTTTACCAGAGATTCTTGTGGTATGATTTTCAAGTTATGTGTTTCCATTCCGTTGTGCTGTAAAACAACCTCCCATTACATAAATTTTTTACTTAAACTCATAATATGAAATGGGTCCCTTTTAAACTTAGATGTGTGAATAAATTGGTATTAACTCATCATTAGAAAAACCTCATCAAAAGGTCCAATGGAAATGATATATTTTAAAATAAATTTTGAATTAAAATAAAGTAGGTCTTTTAAATAATTATAAAAGTTCTTTGTTATTGCGATAAAGCGATCGCAAGATCGCATATCACAATAATAAGAAAAACATATATAAAAGACCCATTGACTCACTCCGATCCGAAAAGGAAATCGCTATCGGATATTAGGAAAAGGCAAAACACATAGCATAAAGAAACGCCTCCCTCATTTCTCCAATGCGATAAAGTGTATCGCCATCGGCAGTCGGCCGTAACAACCCAATACATGAATTATGACACATTCAAATCCTCCGATGCGATAAGGCATATCGCCATCAGTGATCGGCAATGTTGCAATGGCATAAGTAATATGACCTGAACCCATCCCCGATTGCGATGCATTAAATCAAGGCGCGTGTTTCGAAACATATTTAAAAGGCTTGCATGCAGCGTATCACCTTTTGGTAATCAGAAGATATTTTGGACTATTATTAAAGCCTTTTCGTTCACGTTACCAATCACCGATTGCGATTTATCTATGATTATCCATCAAAGAATCTAAGCCATGCTTGAATGGATCATTCATCATATAAACGATATAATGGGTATTCATGAACTCCTTGGCCATGATTGACAAGTTAAATGGCCAATTAATGAAGCAGTTATGGTGAGATTTTCCTTTAGATTCTATCTGCGGTAGTTTCACTATAATCCTTTATTATACGCCAATTGACATAATTCTTTCATATTGGGTTATACTAGCTATTCTCTGTATCACGTTGGTTTCATTCCTTGTGCAGAACTCCGCCAAAATAACGAATTTGAAACAAATGGGAAAGAAATCTAAGAAATCCGTAGCAACAGTGGCTCCTACAGCAACAGTGCAGTCAACCAATGATCCAGGACCAAGTAAAAAAGGTTTAATCTCAAACACTACATGTCTCGGCCTCGGAAATACAAGTTGGAAAAGCATCTACAATTTAATTGAAGCAGAGGAGCCTGAGGAAGTATCGGGAGAAGCTACTGCAGATTCAACTAGTAAATCAGAAGCTTCCCTTAAAGATTTAGCTGATTCATATTTGCACAAGATAGCAGCACGTGAGAAAATTCTTCCATACACTGATGTAGTGAGATGGGCGGTAGAAGAAATTACGGTTTTAAACAGAACATTTTGTACAGTTGACAAAAGGATTTTTGGCTCATTTCAGTCTGATGACTTAAGGAAGATGTATCACTTGCCCGAACCTAAAAAGAAATACAACAAAGCCTTCCTTTAAAAGTTCGCAGACGAGAACGAGATTGAATCGGCCCCAATTAGGCAGTGGAGATAGAATCCCGAAAAGCACAAACATGAAACATCAGGTAAGTAGTCTGTAGCATCGTTGTCTTCTCCTTACAGTTATGCCAGGACAATGATGTGTAGAATGTGGGGATTGTATGATTCTGCAAAGTTCACTATTGAAATGGTTCCTTTAATGGAAGCGACAGTTAATAGTGAAGTGATGGATTGGGCAAACATATTGTCCGATAAATTAGCCACTACAATTCTTGAATTTAGATCAAATACACGCATAACCACCAGGACTATTCCCCCTTTCTATTACAATGCTTATATTATGGATACTCTTTGCTTTAATTCTGAATATCCTGTACTCGGGTGGAGATGGACTTCACAAGACCCTAAGCCAATCCACATTTATCATCAAATATTATGGAAGGTGCACTATAAATACCACTTGTACCAAATCTGTAATGGTTTCATGTTACCTATCTATTATGATATTTTTGATAAGCCTGCCCCAAAGATTTCTGTCGAAGCAGAGATTGACTTGACTGCAGTAGGGAATTGGTTCGGGGAAGACAAGTTCACATATATAAGGGTTTTTGGTAGTCTTGCAAGACCCCATTTCCTTCCTCTGTATGTATTTGATAAGCTGTTAGCTCGAGAATTGGCTTACCAAATAACAACAACAGGAACATCCAAAACTCTTAGGAATTCTAAAAAGCAGGCTTGGCCTACATTTCCTTTGAGATGCGGTGTTTACACTCTACATGATGACAAGCATGTAGAAAAGGAGGCAGAAAAAATAAACATGCTCAATCTTGCAACCATTCCTAACAGGCAATTCGATCCAAGGAAAGTTGCCTATACTGTTCTTGAACAAGCCAAACTTACAAAGTTTGAACATAAAAAAGATGAATTTGATGACCTATTTTCTTCAGCAGAATCATTATTCCAGGTAAAAACATTGGCCAAAATGAGATATAAAGATGACGAACTGGTAGAATTTAATAGGCTCAGAGAACAAAGGTTGCAAACTCTACCTCTGGACTTATTAGCTACTACCCCAACAACCCAGTCAAGCGAGCCTAAACATCAAATTATTGATAAACCTCCTGCTATAGAGAAGATTCCCGAAAAAGAAAAAGAACCAGAGCAGGAGAAAGAACAGGAAAAAGAAGAGGACAAGGGCAGTGAACACATCAATATAGATACTCAGATTGATCCCAAGCTCCTTAAATAATGGCAACAATTCAATGCCATTATAAGCAATCTTGAAGGTTCACAAGGTTTCAGGACACCTAAAGCAACAGTAGGTCAAGAGGTAGCAACAACTACGGTTCCAATTGAAGGAACCAATGACTTACCCACCAGCGAAAATGTAGAAATAATTCCTAAGGATCCATCTGATCAGATTGTTTTGCAAATAGAAGACATACCACCATTAGATGTCTTTTACAGTCCCAAACATAGAGCTATAGTAAAAAGACAAAGGAAAAGGAGAAGACTTGATCAATATTCCCTTTTACTTGTACAAACAGAGATGGCTAATGTGGTATGGAAATAAGAATTAAATCCTTCCGAAGACCTCACAAAACTTTCTCAGTATGCCGGAGCTTACTCGGCAGCTACTATGAATAAAGCATCGAAAGTAAGCAATTTACTCAAGGAAAAGGACCAAACAATTGTTTCCTTACAGTCACAGGTATCCGAGAGACAACAAAGAATAGAATAGTTAGTACAACAGCTAGCAGAACAACAACAGATAAAAAATCAATTAAATGAACAATTGATCAAAGAGAAGCAGAGGATAGATTAGAGCGCAGCGTAGAAACAAAAAGAATTATCCGCAACATTAACCAAGCTGAAGACGATGAATGAACAAATGAGTAAAACAAAAGATGAGCAAATCGTTGAACTATCACAACAGGTAGAAAAATTCAAATGTCTCCTCAACCAACATATTTCAGGTCTGAAGCTCTCCAGATCAATAAAGCATTGATTACACAACTAAAATTGCTATGTCATAATATTTCCCTGGTTGAGCACCTTTGTGAGATTACTTCATCAATAATTGACAAATCTGTCGAAGCTAGGCAGGATTTGGAACAGGTTGATGAGACTTTAACCAAATTTCTTGCTTGGCAAGAAACTAGTGAAGGGCAAGCCGCGAATCTGCCTAGAATTCTAGAGTCACATAAAGAAATCCTTTTCCTAGAATGGCAGTCACAATTGATGAAAGCAGAAAGAGAAACCTCAAGATGCAGATTATCAACCAGTAATTTAATTGAGTTAATCAATGATACTCTTCATCTGTCTAACTTGATTTCACAGTGCACTCCATGTAAATTGCCGTCAGCCAAAGCATTGGAACAAACATGCAATCAAGAATTGGAGAAGAATGGGAGATTAATCGCCGGCATCCAAAGTTTAACTTGGGATACCTTTTGGTTTTTCTTAGTTAAGCCATACAGTCAAAGGGAAATGCTCAAATGTTTAACCGATGCAATCGGTTACATGATTCCTGAAATTCACAAGGCCACATATTCAACCCAACTGCATTCTTGTCTGAGTCACCTTCCAGAATTGCAACCAATGCTTGTTATCTGGTAGCTCAAGCCAAAGGAAGATCATCCGAAACAGTGAATTACGCTGTCGACTGCAAACATGCCTATTTTTAGGAGATTTTCATGATCTAGTTATGCCACCTAGTAGCATTTTTATTTCATAATTAGTTACCTTAGATAGTATTTATAGACCCTTTCATGCATTTGGAAATGGTCCTCTGTTTTTGTATAAAATCAAATCAGTAAGTTACACTATTGTACTTCTGATATATTTTTTTTGAAGACTGGGCCAGTATTCTGAATTTGAACGAAGAAAGCTTTGATGATATGTGCACTATTGCTTTATTATGGAAGTGTTTCTAAGTTAGAAGAAGGACTTTGAATGCGATTGATATCGGGAGTGATCCAAATAACCTATGGTACCATTATCTATACTCTTGCTTCATTCTTTAATGTGAATCGACATTTATTTAATCTTGCTATCATTGGATATATATATGTGTTTTAACAACAGTGTATGCTTATCACTATTGAATGTTTAAGGAATGTTATTCTTTCAATCATATTTATGTCAATGATATATGAAGAATAGTGTAATAATGTTTTAATCATTACTTTGTTCAACTACTTGAACAAAGTAATTATCATATGAATAAATGTTTTTATTTACTAATAGAGTCATCTATATATCTTTTTGTGGATAAAGATCATCAAAAGTTACACTAAAGCAGAAATTCCCCGGGATAGATTAGTTGTTTATAATTTTAATTTTTTAGTTAAATCACCATCCATTATCATTAGATATTAGAAATCCACCACTTATCCATCCCATCTTCAAATTATTGGGAAACTGGTCCCATTATTTCCATTCGGAGACACCACACCAAACGGAAAAGGAGTTGCCTTTAAGGTCCGGACCGGGTGGTCTTCCCTGATGTTGTTGCAGCGATTTTCGAGGCATCAACATTTTTGGCACTAGAAGGAGGAATGAACTATGAATGGTGAGCAAACCCAAACCTATAGACCTTTCTGAGAGTAAATCTCCCTCCACCTCACCTCAGACCTCTTGTTTGCATGCTGGAACACCAGTATTCAAACGAGAAGAAGAGGAGTCAACCATAACTGCTCAAACCCACTATACCACAAAACGATTAAGTCCTGAGTCTCCTGAAGTTTAGTATCTCATCCATAAACTTCAAGGCTTTTCGATATCATCACAGAAATCTGAGGTATCGCAAGGCAGTGAGACTTCGAAATTTAATCCACCTCACTCTCTCACTAGACTTCAAAGCAGGAAGCTCGGTATTGAACCTACTGAGTTGCCTTTACCCAAAAGGAAAAGGGAAAAGAAGACCACTGAAGGATCTGACACTAAGACTTTCTCATCTTCATCCTCCATCTCATCTTCTCCAGTGCGAACTCAGCCATCCACCCCTCTATTACACATTGTTGTTCAACAGGGATCAGGAACTTCAATATCCCAACCTCAAACCTCAATATCAACTCCTTATCAAACATATGGAATTTCATCGGCAATATCATCTACTATTAATTTGACAATGGCTCAAAATCCATGGAGTAGTCTTGGTGCGGTCACTGTGCCTGCACCATTACACCCAATGCCAGATTTTCCTGAAAAATGGTTGCCGAAATTTAATCCAGATACAGGGACACAAGTCGAGGAGCATATTAACAATTTCATGTTATCATTTAATTTAAAAGGAGTGACAAAAGAAGATGTTGTTGTTAGGATTTTCCCTTATACTTTACAAGGATCAACTGGGTCTTGGTATTTTTCCCTGCCCTTTGGATCCATTACGAGTTGGAACATTTTTCAAGAACAGTTTCTGACTGAGTATGGCGATGGCAGATCTTTAGCAACATTAATCAACGATCTCTCGAATCTTAGGATAGAATCCAAAGAACCTATAAAGGAGTTCAACTCACGATTCAATAAACTCTTGAATAAGATTCCAACCGCCTCTAAACCAAGTGAGCAAATCAGAAGCGAATGGTATATAACAGCCCTACCCTCAAATATAGCTATTTTTGTAGATAGAGCTGCAAAACCAACTTTAGCTGAAAACATGAAAGAGGCGCTTGCTGTAGAGAAATGCATTATTGCGTTAGAAAAGAAAGCTGCTTTTGAAGATAGAAAATCCAAAAAAGTTTCTTTCAAGGATGAGTCAAAGAAGAAAACCCCTAAAGATCCATATGATATGGAGGGTCTCCAAAAAGTTCTCAAGACTATGTCAAATGAGATGGTAGAAATCAAAAAGCAAGTAGCTGAGACTTCAACAAAAAGACCATTTAGAAATTTTAACAAACCTGAATCAAAACCACCAAATGCTATATCCAATGCAGATTCATATTCTGAAGAGGAAGAAGAGGATGAAACAATCTTATCATCCACGAAACTTGAAGAAAAAGAGATTGTAGAATGTCATGGGATGTGGGACTTTATTTTACCTAGTTTCGATACAGAAAATGAACAGGAAGATTTCCCTGTGTCTACCAGGAGTAAGAGTACTCATGAGCCTATTTAGACAATTTCGAAGAAAAGGAATGCAGGTACCACTACTACCAAAGAAAAGATTCCCACAAAGAAAGCTCCGGCGATTCCATCCCAAAATTAGCCATCATCTTCAAGTTCACCTTCCACATCTAAGACATTAGTAGTTACAGATTCTATGGAATACAATATTATCGAAGACATGAAGAAGACAAAGGCAAATATTACTATGTTTAAACTTAGGAAACTCAAACATCAACAAAAATTTCTTAAGGAGCTAATTGCTGTACCTTCTTCACCTCTTCCTAATACTGTATTGTCCAAAGCTGCTAATGATTCAGGCCAACCACCTCCTGGTAGAGTGGAAGCTACTGACGCCGTTTTAATTGGAGATAGATCAAATTCACATACTCTTCCTTTCCTCTTAACCTATGAGATCTATAATAGAAATCTACACAACTGTTTGATTGACTCAGGGGCTTCTTATAATATAATGCCAGCTTCAGTTTGTTCCAAACTGAACATTGAACCCCAAAAGTCTGCAATTCACATTGTACAATTGGATAGAACAAAGGTCGAGGTTTTAGGAGAAATCAACTCAGTAACTATCAGGTTATTAGCTGATCCAAGAGTGGTTCAGAGGATTGATATTTTAATCGCCGATATTCCTGAATTCTATGGGTTGATCTTGAGTAGAGATTGGTCTGAGAAACTCCGTGGTTATATTTCCACCGATTGGTCCCATATGTGGCTAGCTTATAAAGGAAAGCCAAATCAGATCAAGATCGATCGAGAGAAACACATGACCCACACTGTTACTGAATTCGAGCAAGAAAATCAACCAATAACATTCAATAACAATATTTTGGGGAATTACTCATCCGAATCATTCTTTGGCAATTTCACTGCCCAACCATCTCCTTTCTCAGTTAATACTTTCACATCTCAAATTGAAATTTTTTCACAAACCGATAGATCAAGATGTGTCAATATTGCTGAGGAGACTATAAATAAAATTGTTGATAATTCTTTATTTTGGTCACTATACTTTGATGGGTCTAAATCTAGTGAAGGTGCAGGAGCAGGGTGAATTTTAGTCAGCCCCGAGGGAGAAAAAACCATGTTATCATGCAGATTGGAATTTGAATGCGCAAACAATAGAGCCGAATATGAGGCCTTAGTTCAAGGACTCTACAAAGCAATTGGTCTTAAAGTTCAATATTTGAAAGTGTTAAGAGACTCAGAAATTGTTATAAAACAAGTTAGAAATAAAATTCATTGCATTTTTAGTAATCTCAAACACTATAAGTCTTTGGTCCAGGAACTCATATCTCAATTTTTAGCATTCAATATTTCTCCCATCCCTAGGTCCCAAAACACAGCAGCTGACCTACTAGCTAATGTTGCCTCCAAGCTCCTTCCATTTGAAAATTACAACCTATACATATTTTTAGTAGAATTAATGTTTAGACCATCAATCCCCGATAATGTCACCAATTGGCGAGTGTTCAATCACGATGAAGACATTTTAAATTTCTTGACTTCTGACAAATCCTATGATGATCAAATCATTGATGAAAGTGATCATGACCTTCAAATGAAGGAAAATCAAGAAGAAAACTCAATACCTAAACCATTGGTCAAGCTTGAAGATCTTTTTGATATTAAAGACAGGTTTAAACAGGTGACCAATTCAAAGCTCCAGAGTTTGACTTTAAGATTTGAATTGGTAAACCTAGGTACTGAGAAAAATCCTCAAGACATCAATTTAGGATTAGGAATTTCTTCAGAAGAAAGAATTGCATTCATTAGATTATTGCGTAAGAATAAATATGTCTTCACTTGGAAATATGATGATTTGAAAACATACGATACATCGATCATTCAACATACTATTCCAATGCTTTCTCAACAAAAACCAGTGTAACAGAAGTTAAGGAAGATTCATCCTAATCTAGAGAGTCAAATAAAGACTCAGCTAAATAAACTCTTAAATGCTAAGATAATTTTTCCTGTTAGACATTCAAACTGGGTATCCAATATGGTGCCAGTTAGAAAGAAAAATGGCGACATCAAGATTTGCATCCATTTCAGAAATCTTAATAAGGCAAGCCAAAAGGATAACTTCCCTTTACCTACCATGGAACATACACTCAATTCAGTAGCTGGTTCTGAGTTAATGTCCTTTTTAGATGGTTTTTCAGGATATAACCAAATTTTGGTCCATCCTGATGACAAGCTCAAAACTACCTTCATAACCAAGTGGGGAACTTATGCTTACCAAAAAATGCCTTTTGGAATTATCAAAGCTGGAGCTACATTCCAAAGAGAAATGGACATAACATTCAAAGGTTTGATTAATAAATTAGTAGTTGTCTATTTAGATGATATTACTGTATTTTCCAAAAATAGGTTGAATCATTTACATGATTTAAAACAAATTTTTGAACGCTGCAAACGGTATGGTATCTCACTCAATCCAAAGAAGTCATTTTTTGCTCTTAATCAAGGAAAGCTTTTGGGCTTCATTGTTTCGAAGGATGGCATTTACATTGATCCAAATAGAATTAAAGAGATTTTTGATATTCGTTTCCCTCATAATAAAAAGTCCATGCAGTCATTTTTAGGTCAAATTAACTTTGTAAAAAGAATTGTCCCAGATTTTTCCCAGATTATTTTACCATTACAAACCATGATCAAGAAAAATTCGGTGTTTAAATGAGGGCCTGTAGAAAAAGAGGCATTTGATTCCATCAAACAATCAATTATAAATGCCCCTGCTTTAAGCACTCCTAAATTTTCAAAAAATTTCATGCTATATACCCTTGCATTTGCTTCATCTTATGCAGCGGTGCTGACTCAGATTAACGATCAAAACTTGGAAGCACCAATCTCATTTTACAACTCAAATCTTCAAGGTGCTGAACTTAATTATTCGGAAGTTGAAAAACAAGCCTTTGCTTTGTACAAAGCCATAAAACACTACAGACCCTTTCTCTTAAAAGCCCACACAAAAGTTATAGTTCCTTTTTCAGCAGTAAGACAATTATTAGTTCAAAGGGAATTAGGAGAAAAGAGAGCAAATTGGGTCACAACATTACAAGAATATGACTTAGAAATCAAACCAACAAAGATTGTCAAAGGCCAAGGTTTTCGCAGGTTGTTAATAGGAGCATCCAATATTCAGGAACCTGAAGGTACATAAGACACTAAAGAAATCAATCAGATAAGTATCACAGATCCTGAATCGCAATATGCAGATATGATTTTCTATTTGAAAAATGCATACACTCCTTCTAATCTTTCCTATAGAAACAAACGTGCCATTAGATTGAAAGGGAAAAACTTCATAATTGTAGATGATGTATTGTTTAGACGAAATTATGATTCAATTTTATTAAGATGCTTAGAAAAACCTAAAGTGCAAAAGGTTCTGCAGGAACTACATGACGGACCAACAAGAGGACATTTTGGAGCTGATACAACAGTTCACAAAATCATTCATGTTGGATATTATTGGCCAACCCTATTAAGAGATACTCACGAATATGTAAGGAAATGCCAAAGTTGTCAAACCTCCAGTGGAAGACAAAAGAAGCCAACTTTCCCTTTGCAACCAGTTAACATTGAACAACCTTTGGAACAATGGGGATTAGATATCATGGGGGAAATATCTCCACATTCATCCAAACAACATAGATATATCCATATAGCCACTGATTACTTCACCAAGTGGGTTGAATCAATTCCTTTAAAGATAGCAAACTCTGAGGCAATCATGGAATTCATAGATCAATTCATTATTACCAGGTTTGGTGTCCCAAACGCTCTTGTTTTTGATAATGCATCTTATTTCTTTGGAAATTCTATATTTGAGTTTGCTATCAAAAGAGGATTTAAATTGAAGTATTCTGCAAATTACTACCCCCAAGGTAATGGTTTAGTAGAATCCACCAATAAAAATCTTATCAAAATTGTTAAGAGAACTATTGAGCAGAATCATAAAAACTGGCATAAATCTTTGATATTTGCACTATGGGTTGACAAAATAACACAGAAGGCCTCTATAGGCACTTCTCCATTTAATCTAGTATATGGAAAAGAAGCTGCCATACCAGCAAATTTAATACTCCCATCACTAGCTTTAGTGCAGTTTATTGAAGAAAGTCCCTCATCTTCTATTCAACTAAGACATGATCAAATTTTGAAACTAGAAGAAGAAAGGGAAAATGCCAGAATTAGACATGCAAAATATCAGCAAATTATCAAGTCATCTTTTGATACAACTTCAACTAGTTCAAAGCAATTACAAGTTGGTGATATAGTTTTGTAATGGGACAAAGCCCATGAGGATAAAGGAAAACACACTAAGTTCCGGAAAATGTGGCTTGGGCCATTTCAAATCAACGAGAAGATAAGCCCTTCTACTTTCATATTGCAAGATCTATCAGAAAAGAGAGATTCTCTTCCTGTTAGTGGCCTTATCATGAAAAAATTCTTCAATTGAGGAGGTAACCCCTTCTCCCTTTGTAAATATTCAATTTTCAGCAAAATTTGTGTGCATAACTTATTTTTAGGATTTTGAGAAAATAAAGTTATAAGAGGCCTCTCATTGGTTTTTTCTATATTGAAAGAGTTACTCAAAAGAAATAATTCTGATATTTACTTTTGAAAAATGGAAGCCTTAAACGAAAGAGAAATTTCTAGGAAATTAGGTATATTTAGATTATGAAAACCCCATTTTATTTCTGTGAAATCTTCTTGAGATTTAGAACTACTGTAAATCATTTTAACGTTTTCAAGTGGCCTAAAAACGGTTATTAATACAAAACAAAAACTGATTCAATCTTAGCATCTTCAACTCTCACCCTGTCATCCATGTTCTCTTAAGGAGAAAATTGTTCATCCCATTAATCAAAGTTTATAATTATTCAGAGTGTAATTCTAAAATGTATTTGATATAAAAGATAAGAGGTCTTATTACAAGCCTGCCTACCATGATCATAGGGGAATAATTCAATTGACATTACCAATACTGCATACCAAAACAGGGTAATGGCTTATAATTATAAGACAAGGGGTCTCATCATGAGCCAGCTTGTTCAGTTAAATTACAACCAGTGAATGGCATTGTGAAACAACTAGCCACCAAACCAAGACAATGGCTTTTTATCTTACAAAATAAGAAAAAAGAAAAAGTGATACAAAAGTACGGAGACATATTTTTGGATTCATTCTTTTTAATTATACTCTGAAATGGATGGGATAATGAATGATCAAATGGTTAAAAGGTATCCCTGTCGAGACTATAAATGTTTGCTGGCAACAGAGGCTCTACCTATGACAAAGGAGTCATTATAAAGCTAAGTTGGAATTTTTTTTTGTTTTATCATTATCAACCAATTAAGGCTAATTTGAAACTTAGAATGTATTTAATTTTAATATGAGAAGAAAATAGCATAAATAGTTATCATTATATTCAGAATTTATGATTGCCTAGTTATATTAGAAAATTTTCTATCAGATAAGATTTCTAGATTAAAAAAGTTTAAGTATTTTAATTAATTTCTCAGAGATAATTGTTTCTCTTAGTGAATCGCCAATTTTTGTGCTGTACAACAACCCCACATTTCATAAATTTTTTACTTAAACTCATAATATGAAATGGGTCCCTTTTAAACTTAGATGTGTGAATAAATTGGTATTAAATCATCATTAGAAAAACCTCATCAAAAGGTCCAATGGAAATGATATATTTTAAAATAAACCGTTTGAATTAAAATAAAGTAGGTCTTTTAAATAATTATAAAAGTTCTTTGTTATTGTGATAAAGCGATCGCAAGATCGCATATCGCAATAATAAGAAAAACATATATAAAAGACCCATTGACTCACTCCGATCCGAAAAGGAAATCCCTATCAGATATTGGGAAAAGGCAAAACACATAGCATAAAGAAACACCTACCTCATTTCTCCAATGCGATAAAGTGTATCGCCATCGGCAGTCGGCCGTAACAACCCAATACATGAATTATGACACATTCAAATCCTCCGATGCAATAAGGCATATCACCATCGGTGATCGGCAATGTTGCAATGGCATAAGTAATATGACCTGAACCCATCCCTGATTGCGATGCATTAAATCAAGGCGCATGTTTTGAAACATATTTAAAAGGCTTGCATGCAGTGTATCACCTTTTGGTAATCAGAAGATATTTTGGACTATTATTAAAGCCTTTCCGTTGACGTTACCAATCACTGATTGCGATTTATCTTTGATTATCCATCAAAGAATCTAAGTCATGCTTGAATGGATCATTCATCATATAAACGATATAATGGGTATTCATGAACTCCTTGGCCATGATTGACAAGTTAAAAGACCAATTAATGAAGTAGTTATGGCAAGATTTTCCTTTATATTCTATTTGCGGAAGTTTCACTATAATCCTTTATTATACGCCAATTGACATAATTCTTTCATATTGGGTTATACTAGCTATTCTCTGTAACACGTTGGTTTCATTCCTTGTGCAGAACTCTGCCAAAATAATAAATTTGAAACAAATGGGAAAGAAATCTAAGAAATCCGTAGCAATAGTGGCTACTACAACAATAGTGTAGTCAACCAATGATCCAAGACCAAGTAAAAAAGGTTTAATCTCAGACACTACGTGTCTCGGCCTCGGAAATACAAGTTGGAAAAGCATCTACAATTTAATTGAAGCAGAGGAGCCTGAGGAAGTATTGGGAGAAGCTATTGCAGATTCAAATAGTAAATCGGAAGCTTCCGTTAAAGATTTAGCTGATTCATATTTGCACAAGATAGCAGCACGTGAGAAAATTCTTCCATACACTGATGTAGTGAGATGGGCGGTAGAAGAAATTCCGGTTTTAAATAGAACATTTTGCACAGTTGATGGAAGGATTTTTGGCTCATTTCAGCCTGATGACTTAAGGAAGATGTATCACTTGTCTAAACCTAAAAAGAAATACAACAAAGCCTTTCTTGAAAAGTTCGCAGAGGAGAACGAGACTGAATCGGCCCCAATTAGGGAGTGGAGACAGAATCCGGAAAAGCACAAACATGAATCATTAGGTAAGTACTCTGTAGCATCATTGTCTTCTCCTTACAGTTATGCCGGGGCAATGATGTGTAGAATGTGGGAATTGCATGATTCTGCAAAGTTCACTATTGAAATGGTTGCTTTAATGGAAGTGGCAGTTAATAGTGAAGTAATGGATTGGGCAAACATATTGTCCGATAAATTAGCCACTGCAATTCTTGAATTTAGATCAAATACATGCATAACCACCAGGACTATTCCCCCTTTCTATTACAATGCTTATATTATGGATACTCTTTGCTTTAATTCTGAATATCCTGCACCCGTGTGGAGATGTACTTCACAAGACCCTAAGCCAATCCACATTTATCATCAAATATTATGGAAGGTGCACTATAAAGACCACTTGTACCAAATCTGTAATGGTTTCATGTTACTTATCTATTATGCCATTTTTGATAAGCCTGCCCCAAAGATTTCCGTCAAAGCAGAGATTGACTTGACTGCTGTAGGGAATTGGTTCGGGGAAGACAAGTTCACATATATAAGGGTTTTTGGTAGTCTTGCAAGTCCCCATGTCCTTCCTCTGTATGTACCTGATAAGATGTTAGCTTGAGAATTGGCTTACCAAATAACAACAGCAGGAACATTCAAAACTCTTAGGAATTCTAAAAAGCAGGCTTGGCCTACATTTCCTTTGAGATGCGGTGTTTACACTCTACATGATTACAAGCATGTGGAAAAGGAGGCAGAAAAAATAAACATGCTCAATCTTGCAACCATTCCTAACAGGCAATTCGATCCAAGGAAAGTTGCCTATACTATTCTTGAACAAGCCAAACTTACAAAGTTTGAACATGAAAAAGATGAATTTGATGACCTGTTTTCTTCAGCAGAATCATTATTCCAGGTAAAAACATTGGCCAAAATGAGATATAAAGATGAAGAGCTGGTAGAATTTAATAGGCTCAGAGAACAGAGGTTGCAAACTCTACCTCTGGACTTATTAGCTACTACCCCAACAACCCAGTTAAGCGAGCCTGAACATCAAATTATTGATAAACCTCCTGATATAGAGAAGATTCCCGAAAAAGAAAAAGAACCAGAGCAGGAGAAAGAACAGAAAAAAGAACAGGACAAGGGAAGTGAACACATCAATATAGATACTCAGATCGATCCCAAGCTCCTTAAAGAATGGAAAAAATTCAATTCCATTATAAGCAATCCTGAAGGTTCACAAGGTTCCAACACACCTAAAGGAACAATAGGTCAAGAGACAGCGAAAACTACGGTTCCAATTGAAGGAACCAGTGGCCTACCCACCAGCAAAAATGTAGAAATAATTCCTAAGGATCCATCCGATCAGATTATTTTGAAAATAGAAGACATACCACCATTAGATGTCTTTTACAGTCCCAAACATAGAGCTGTAGTAAAAAGACAAAGAAAAAGGAGAAGACTTGATCAATCTTCCCTTTTACCTGTACAAACAGAGATAGCTAATGTGGTATGGAAAGAATAATTCAATCCTTTCGAAGACCTCACAAAACTTTCGCAGTATGCTAGAGCTTACTCGACAACTACTATGGATAAAGCATCGGAAATAAGCAATTTACTCAAGGGAAAGGACCAAACTATTGTTTCCTTACAGTCACAGCTATCCGAGATACAACAAAGAATAGAACAGTTAGTATAGCAGCTAGCAGAACAATAACAGATAAACAATCAATTAAATGAACAATTGATCAAAGAGAAGCAGAGGATAGATTAGAGCGCAACGCAGAAACAAAAAGAATTATCCGCAGCATTAAGCAAGATGAAGACAATGAATGAACAAATGAGTAAGACAAAATATGAGCAAATCGCTCAACTATCACAATAGGTAGAAAAATTCAAATGTCTTCCTCAACCAACAGATTTCAAGTCCGAAGCTCTCCAGATCAATAAAGCATTGATTACACAAATAAAATTGTTGTGTCATAATATTTCCCTGGTTGAGCCCCTTTGTGAGATTACTTCATCAATAATTGACAAATCAGTCGAAGCTAGGTAGGGTTTGGAACAGGATGATGAGACTTTAACCAACTTTCTTGCTTGGCAAGAAACTAGTGAAGGGCAAGTCGTGAATCTGCAGAAAGAGAAACCTCAAGATGCATATTATCAACCAGTAATTTATTTGAGTTAATCAATGATACTCTCCATCTGTCTAACTTGATTTCACAGTGCACTCCTGGTAAATTGCCATCAGCCAAAGCATTGGAACAAACATGCAATCAAGAATTGGAGAAGAAAGGGAGATTAATCGCCGGCATCCAAAGTTTAACTTGGGATACCTTTTGGTTTTTCCTAGTTAAGCCATACAGTAAAAGGGTGACACTCAAATGTTTAACCAATGCAATCAGTTACATGATTCCCGAAATTCACGATGCCACATATTCAACCCAGCTGCATTCTTGTCTGAGTCACCCTCCAGAATTGCAACCAATGCTTGCTATCTGCCAGCTCAAGCCAAAGGAAGATCATCTGAAACAGTGAATTACGCTGTCGACTGCAAACATGCCTATTTTGAGGAGATTTTCATGACCTAGTTATACCACCTAGTAGCATTTTTATTTCATAATTAGTTACCTTAGATAGCATTTATAGACCCTTTCATGCATTTGGAAAGGGTCCTCAGTTTTTGTATAAACTCAAATCAATAAGTTACACTATTGTACTTCTGATATATTTTTTATGAAGACTGGGCCAATATTCTGAATTTTAACAAAGAAAGCTTTGATGATATGTGCACTATTGCTTTATTGTGGAAGTGTTTCTAAGTTAGAAGAAGGACTTTGAATGAGATTGATATCGGGAGTGATCCAAATAACCTATGGTGCTATTATCTATGCTCTTGCTTCATTTTTTAATGTGAATAGACATTTATTTAATCTTGCTATCATTGGATATATATATGTGTTTTAACAACAGTCCTTATGCTTATCACTATTGAATGTTTAAGGAATGTTATTCTTTCAATCATATTTATGTCAATGATATATGAAGAATACTGTAATAATGTTTTAATCATTACTTTGTTCAACTACTTGAACAAAGTAATTATCATATGAATAAATGTTTTTATTTACTAATAGAGTCATCTATATGCTTGTTTGTGGATAAAGATCATCAAAAGTTACACTAAAGCAGAAATTCCCCGAGATAGATTAGTTGTTTATAATTTTAATTTTTTAGATTAAATCATCATCCATTATCATTAGATATTATAAATCCACCACTTATCCATCCCATCTTCAAATTATTGGGAAACTGGTCCCATTATTTCCATTCGGAGACACCACACCAAACGGAAAAGGAGCTGCCTTTAAGGTCTGGACCGGGTGGTTTTCTCTGATGTTGTTGCAGCGATTTTTGAGGCATCAACATTTTTGGCACTAGAAGGAGGGCATGAACTGTGAATGGCGAGCAAACCCAAACCTATAGGCCATTCTGAGAGTAAATATCCCTCTCCCTCACCTCGGACCTCCCGTTTGCACGCTGGAACACCAGTATTCAAACGAGAAGAAGAGGAGTCAACCACAACTGCTCAAACCCATCATACTAGAGAAATTAAGTCCTGAGTCTCCTGAAGTTTAGTATCTCATCCATAAACTTCAAGGCTTTTCGATATCATCACATAAATCTGAGGTATCTCAAGGCAGTGAAACTTCGCAATTTAATCCACCTCACTCTCTCACCAGACTTCAAAGCGGGAAGCTCGGTATTGAACCTACTGAGTTACCTTTATCCAAAAGGAAAAGGGCACAGAAGACCACTGAAGGATCTGACACTGAGACTTTCTCATCATCATCCTCCATCTTATCTTCTCCAGTGTGAACTCAGCCATCCACCCCTCCATTACACATTGTTGTTTAACAGGGATCATGAAATTCAATATCCCAACCTCAAACCTCAATATCAACTCCTTCTCAAACATCTGGGATTTCATCGGCAATATCATCTACTATTAATTTGACAATGGCTCAAAATCCATGGAGTAGTCTTGGTGTGGTCACTATGCCTGCACCATTACACCCATTTCTAGATTCTCCTAAAAAATGGTTGCCGAAATTTAATCCAGATACAGGGACACAAGTCGAGGAGCGTATTAACAATTTCATGTTATCAATTAATTTAAAAGGAGTGACAGAAGAAGATGTTATTGTTAGGCTTTTCCCTTATACTTTACAAGGATCAGCTGGGTCTTGGTATTTTTCCCTGCCCTCTGGATCCATTACGAGTTGGAACATTTTTCAAGAACAGTTTCTGACTAAGTATCGCGATGACAGATCTTTAGCAACATTAATCAACGATCTCTCGAATCTTAGGATAGAATCCAAAGAACCTATAAAGGAGTTCAACTCATGCTTCAATAAACTCTTGAATAAGATTCCAACTGCCTCTAAACCAAGTGAGCAAATCAGAAGCGAATGGTATATAACAACCCTACCCTCAAATATAGCTATTTTTGTAGATAGAGCTGCAAAACCAACTTTAGCTGAAAACATGAAAGAGGCGCTTGCTGTAGAGAAACACATTATTGCTTTAGAAAAGAAAGCTGGTCTTGAAGATAGAAAATCCAAAAAAGTTTCTTTCCAGGATGAGTCAAAGAAGAAAACCCCTAAAGATCCATATGATATGGAGGGTCTCCAAAAAGTTCTCAAGACTATGTCAAATGAGATGGTAGAAATCAAAAAGCAAGTAGCTGAGACTTTAACAAAAAGACCATTTAGAAATTTTAACAAACCTGAATCAAAACCACCAAATGCTATATCCAATGCAGATTCAGATCCTGAAGAGGAAGAAGAGGATGAAACAATCTTATCATCCATGGAACCTGAAGAAGAAGATATTGTAGAATTTCATGGGATGTGGGACTTATTTTACCTAATTCCGATACAGAAAATGAACATGAAGCTTTCCCTGTGTCTACCAGGAGTAAGAGTACTTGTGAGACTTTTTAAACAATTTCGAAGAAAAGGAATGCAGGTACCACTACTACCAAAGAAAACATTCCGACAAAGAAAGCTCCGACAATTCCATCCCAAAATCAACCATCATCTTCAAGTTCACCTTCAACATCTAAGACATTAATAGTTACAGATTCTATGGAATACAATATTACTGAAGACATGAAGAAGACAAAGGCAAATATTACTATGTTTAAACTTAGGAAACTCAAACATCAACAAAAATTTCTTAAGGAGATAAATGCTATACCTTCTTCACCTCTTCCTAATACTGTATTGTCCAAAGCTGCTAATGATTCAGGCCAACCACCTCCTGGTAGAGTGGAAGCTACTGACACCGTTTTAATTGGAGATAGATCGAATTCACATACTCCTCCTTTCCTCTTAACCTATGAGATCTATAATAGAAATCTACACAACTATTTGATTGACTCAGGGGCTTCTTCTAATATAATGCCAACGTCAGTTTGTTCCAAATTGAACATTGAACCCCAAAAGTATGCAATTCACATTGTACAGTTGGATAGAACAAAGGTCCAGGTTTTAGGAGAAATCAAATCAGTAACTATCAGGTTATCAACTGATCCAAGAGTGGTTCAGAGGATTGATATTTTAATCGCTGATATTCCTGAATTTTATGGGTTGATCTTGAGTAGAGACTGGTCTGAGAAATTCCATGGTTATATTTCCACCGATTGGTCCCATATGTGGCTACCTTATAAAGGAAAGCCAAATCAGATCAAGATCAATCGGGAGAAACACATGACCCACACTGTTACTGAATTCGAGCAAGAAAATCAGCCAATAACATTCAATAACAATATTTTGGGGAATTAATCATCCGAATCCTTTGGCAATTTCACTACCCAACCATCTCCTTTCTCAGTTAATAATTTGACATCTCAAATTGAAATTTTTTCACAAACCGATAGATCAAGATATGTCAATATTGCTGAGGAGGCTGTAAATAAAATTGTTGATAATTCTTTATTTTGGTCACTATACTTTGATGGGTCTAAATCTAGTGAAGGTGTAGGAGCAGGGTGTATTTTAGTCAGCCCCGAGGGAGAAAAAACCATGTTATCATGCAGATTGGAATTTGAATGCAAAAACAATAGAGCTGAATATGAGGCCTTAGTTCAAGGACTCTACAAAGCAATTGGTCTTAAAGTTCAATATTTGAAAGTGTTCGGAGACTCAGAAATTGTTATAAAACAAGTTAGAAATACAATTCATTGCCTTTCTAGTCATCTCAAACACTATCAGTCTTTGGTCCAGGAACTCATATCTCAATTTTTAGCATTCAATATTTCTCCCATCCCTAGGTCCCAGAACGTAGCAACCGAGCTACTAGATAATGTTGCCTCCAAGCTCCTTCCATCTGAAGATTACAACCTAGAAAGATTTTCAGTAGAATTAATGTTTAGACCATCAATCCCCAATAATGTAACTAATTGGCGAGTGTTCAATCACGATGAAGACATTTTAAATTTATTGAATTCTGACAAATCCTATGATAATCAAATCATTGATGAAAGTGATCATGACCTTCAAATGAAGGAAAAGCAAGAAGAAAACTCAATACCTAAACCAGTGGTCAAGCTTGAAGATCTTTTTGATATTAAAGACAAGTTTAAATAGGTGACCAATTCAAAGCTCCAGAGTTCGACTTTAAGATTTGAATTGGTAAACCTAGGTACTGAGAAAAATCCTCAAAACATCAATTTAGGATTAGGACTTTCTTCAGAAGAAAGAATTGCATTCATTAGACTATTGCGTAGGAATAAATATGTCTTCGCCTGGAAATATGATGATTTGAAAACATACGACACATCGATCATTCAACATACAATTCCAATGTTTTCTGAACAAAAACCACTGCAACAGAAGTTAAGGAAGATTCATCCTAACCTAGAGAGTCAAATAAAGACTGAGCTAAATAAACTCTTAAAGGCTGAGATAATTTTTCCTGTCAGACATTCAAACTGGGTATCCAATATGGTGCCAGTTAGAAAGAAAAATGGTGACATCAAGATTTGCATCGATTTCAGAAATCTTAATAAGGCAAGCCAAAAGGATAACTCCCCTTTACCTATTGTTGAACAGACACTCAATTCAGTAGCTGGTTCTGAGTTAATGTCCTTTTTAGATGGTTTTTCAGGATATAACGAAATTTTGGTCCATCTTGATGACAGGCTCAAAACTACCTTCAGAACCAAGTGGGGAACTTATGCTTACCAAAAAATTCCTTTTGGACTTATCAAAGCTGGAGACACATTCCAAAGAGAAATGGACATAGCATTCAAAGATTTGATTAATAAATCAGTAGTTGTCTATTTAGATGATATTACTGTATTTTCCAAAAATAGGTTGAATCATTTACATGATTTAAAACAAATCTTTGAACGCTGCAAACAGTATGGTATCTCACTCAATCCAAAGAAGTCCTTTTTTTCTCTTAATCAAGGAAAGATTTTGGGCTCCATTATTTCGAAGGATGGCATTTACATGATCCAAATAGAATTAAAGAGATTTTTGATATTCCTTTCCCTCATAATAAAAAGTCCATGCAGTCATTTTTAGGTCAAATTAACTTTGTAAAAAGAATTGTCCCAGATTTTTCCCAGATTATTGTACCATTACAAACCATGATCAAGAAAAATTCGCTGTTTAAATGGGGGCCTGTAGAAAAAGAGGCATTTGATTCCATCAAACAATCAATCATAAATTCCTTTGCTTTAAGCATTCCTAATTTTTCAAAACATTTCATGCTATATACCCTTACATCTACTTCATCTTATGCAGTGGTGCTGACTCAGATTAACGATCAAAACTTGGAAGCACCAATCTCATTTTACAGCTCAAATCTTCAAGGTGCTGAACTTAATTATTCGGAAGTTGAAAAACAAGCCTTTGCTGTGTACAAAGCCATAAAACACTACAAACCCTTTCTCTTAAAAGCCCACACAAAAGTTATAGTTCCTTTTTCAGCAGTAAGACAATTATTAGTTCAAAGGGAATTAGGAGCAAATAGAGCAAATTGGGTCACAACATTACAAGAATATGACTTAGAAATCAAACTAGCAAAGATTGTCAAAGGCCAAGGTTTTTGCAGGTTGTTAACATGAGCATCCAATATTAAGGAACCTGAAGGTACAAAAGACACTAAAGAAATCAATCAGATAAGTATCACAGATCCTGAATCGCAATATGCAGATCTGATTTTCTATTTGAAAAATGGATACGCTCCTTCTAATCTTTCCTATAGAAACAAACATGCCATTAGATTGAAAGCAAAAAACTTCATAATTGTAGATGATGTATTGTTTAGATGAAATTATGATTCAATTTTATTAAGATGCTTAGAAAAACCTGAAGCGCAAAAGGTTTTGTAGGAACTACATGACAAACCAGCAGGAAGACATTTAGGAGCTGATACAACAACTCACAAAATCATTCATGCTGGATATTATTGGCCAAACCTATTAAGAGATACTCACGAATATGTAAGGAAATGCCAAAGTTGTCAAACCTCCAGTGGAAGACAAAAGAAGCCAACTTTCCCTTTGCAACCAGTGAACATTGAACAACCTTTTGAATAATGGGGATTGGATATCATGGGGGAAATCACTCCACATTCATCCAAACATCATAGATATATCCTTACAGCCACTGATTACTTCACTAAGTGGGTTGAAGCAATTCCTTTAAAGACAACAAACTTTGAGGCAATCATGGAATTCATAGATCAATTCATTATTACCATGTTTGGTGTCCCAAACGCTCTTGTTTTTTATAATGCATCTTATTTCTTTGGAAATTCTATATTTGAGTTTGCTATCAAAAGAGGATTTAAATTGAAGTATTATGCAAATCACTACCCCCAAGGTAATGGTTTAGCAGAATCCACCAATAAAAATCTTATCAAAATTATTAAGAGAACTATTGAGAAGAATCATAAAAACTGGGATAAATCTTTGCTATTTGCACTATGGGCTGACATAATAACACAGAGGGCCTCTATAGGCATTTCTCCATTTAATCTAGTATATGGAAAAGAAGTTGTCATACCAGGGCCTCTATAGGCATTTCTCCATTTAATCTAGTATATGGAAAAGAAGTTGTCATACCAGCAAATTTAATACTCCCATCACTAGCTTTAGTGCAATTTATTGAAGAAAGTTCCTCATCTTCTATTCAACTAAGACATGATCAAATTTTGAAACTAGAAGAAGAAAGGGAAAATGCTAGAATTATACATGCAAAACATCAACACATTATCAAGTCATCTTTTGATACAACTTGAACTTGTTCAAAGCAATTACAAGTTGGTGATCTTGTTTTGAAATGGGACAAAGCCCATGAGGATAAAGGAAAACACACTAAGTTCCAGAAAATGTGGCTTGGGCCATTTCAAATCAACAAGAAGGTAAGCCCTTCTACTTTCATATTGCAAGATCTAGCAGGAAAGAGAGATTCTCTTCCTGTTAATGGCCTTATCTTGAAAAAATTCTTCAATTGAGGAGGTAACCCCTTCTCCCTTTGTAAATATTCAATTTTCAGCAAAATTTGTGTGCATAACTTGTTTTTAGGATTTTGAGAAAATAAAGTTGTAAGAGGCCTCTCATTGGTTTTTTCTATATTGAAAGAGTTACTCAAAAGAAATAATTATGATATTTACTTTTGAAAAATGGAAGCCTTAAACGAAAGAGAAATTTCTAGGAAATTAGGTATATTTAGATTATGAAAACCCCATTTTATTTCTGTGAAATCTTCTCAAGATTTAGAACTATTGTAAATCATTTTAACGTTTTCAAGTGGCCTGAAAACGGTTATCAATACAAAACAGAAACTGATTCGATCTTAGCATCTTCAAATCTCACCCTGTCATCCATGTTCTCTTAAGGAGAAAATTGTTCATCCCATTAATCAAAGTTTATAATTACTCAGAGTGTAATTCTAAAATGTATTTGATATAAAAGATAAGAGGTCTTATTACAAGCCTGCTTACCATGATCATAGGGGAATAGTTCAACTGACATTACCAATACTGCATACCAAAACAGGGTAATGGCTTATAATTATAAGACAAGGGGTCTCATCACGAGCCAACTTGTTCAGTTAAATTACAACCTGTGAATGGCATTGTCAAACAGCTGGCCACCAAACCAAGACAATAGCTTTTTATCTTACAAAATAAGAAAAAAGAAAAAGTGATACAAAAATACGGAGACATATTTTTGGATTCATTCTTTTTAATTATCTTGAAATGGATGGGATAATGAATGATCAAATGGTTAAAAGGTCCCCGTCGAGACTATAAATATTTGTTGGCAACAGAGGCTCTACCTATGACAAAGGAGTCATTATAAAGCTAAGTTGGAATTTTTTTTTTAATCATTACCAACCAATTAAGGCTAATTTGAAACTTAGAATGTATTTAATTTTAATACGAGAAGAAAATAGCAGAAACAATTGTCATTATATTCAGAATTTATGATTGCCTAGTTATATTAGAAATTTTTCTATCAGATAAGATTTCTAGATTTAAAAAGTTCAAGTATTTTAATTAATTTCTCAGAGATAACTGTTTCTCTCAGTGAATCGCCAGTTGTTGTGCTGTACATCAACCCCCCATTTCATAATTTTTTTACTTAAACTCATAATATGAAATGGGTCCCTTTTAAACTTAGATGTGTGAATAAATTGGTATTAACTCATCATTAGAAAAATATCATCAAAAGGTCCAATGGAAATGATATATTTTAAAATAAACCTTTTGAATTAAAATAAAGTAGGTCTTTTAAATAATTATAAAAGTTTTTTGTTATTGCGATAAAGCGATCGCAAGATCGCATATCACAATAATAATAAAAACATATATAAAAGACCCATTGACTCACTCCGATCCAAAAAGGAAATCACTATCAGATATTGGGAAAAGGCAAAACACATAGCATAAAAAAATGCCTCCCTCATTTCTCTAATGCGATAAAGTGTATCGCCATCGGCAGTCGGCCGTAACAACCTAATACATGAATTATGACACATTCAAATCCTTCGACGCGATAAGGCGTATCGCCATCGGTGATCGACAATGTTGCATGGCATAAGTAATATGACCCGAACCCATCCCCGATTGTGATGCATTAAATCAAGGCGCTTGTTTCGAAACATATTTAAAAGGCTTGCATGCAGTGTATCACCTTTTGGTAATCGGAAGATATTTTGGACTATTATTAAAGCCTTTCTGTTCACGTTACTAATCACCGATTGCGATTTATCTCTGATTATCCATCAAAGAATCTAAGCCATGCTTGAATGGATCATTCAACATATAAACAATATAATGGGTATTCATGAACTCCTTGGCCATGATTGACAAGTTAAACGACCAATTAATGAAGCAGTTATGGCGAGATTTTCCTTTAGATTCTATCTGCGGTAGTTTCACTATAATCCTTTATTATACGCCAATTGACATAATTCTTTCATATTGGGTTATACTAGCTATTTTCTGTATCACGTTGGTTTCATTCCTTGTGTATAAATCCCCGAAATAACGAATTTGAAACAAATGGAAAAGAAATTTAAGAAATCCGTAGCAATAGTGGCTCCTACAGCAACAGTGCAGTCAACCAATGATCCAGGACCAAGTAAAAAAGGTTTAATCTCAGACACTATGTGTCTCGGCCTCGGAAATACAAGTTGGCAAAGTATCTACAATTTAATTGAAGCAGAGGAGCCTGAGGAAGTATCGGGAGAAGCTACTGCAGATTCAACTAGTAAATCAGAAGCTTCTCTTAAAGATTAGCTGATTCGTATTTGCACAGGGTAGCAGCACATGAGAAAATTCTTCCATACACTGGTATAGTGAGATGGGTGGTAGAAGAAATTCTAGTTTTAAAGAGAACATTTTGCACAGTTGACGGAAGGATTTTTGGCTCATTTCAGCCTGATGATGTAAAGAAGATGTATCACTTGCCCGACCCTAAAAAGAAATACAACAAAGCCTTTCTTGAAAGGTTCGTAGACGAGAACGAGACTGAATCGGCCCCAATTAGGCAGTGGAGATAGAATCCCGAAAAGCACAAACATGAATCATCAGGTAAGTACTCTGTAGCATCGTTGTCTTCTCCTTACTGTTATGCCGGGGTAATGATGTGTAGAATGTGGGGATTGCATGATTCTGCAAAGTTCACTATTGAAATGGTTCCTTTAATGGAAGCGACAGTTAATAGTGAAGTGATGGATTGGGAAAACATATTGTCCGATAAATTAGCCATTGCAGTTCTTGAATTTAGATCAAATACACGCATAACCACCCGGACTATTCCCCCTTTCTATTACAGTGCTTATATTATGGATACTCTTTGCTTTAATTCTGAATATCTTGTACTCGGGTGGAGATGGAATTTACAAGACCCTAAGCCAATCCACATTTATCATCAAATGTTATGGAAGGTGTACTATAAAGATCACTTGTACCAAATTTGTAATGGTTTTATGTTACCTATCTATTATGCCATTTTTGATAAGCCTGCCCCAAAGATTTCCGTCAAAGCAGAGATTGACTTGACTGCTGTAGGGAATTGGTTCGGGGAAGACAAGTTCACATATATAAGGGTTTTTGGTAGTCTTGCAAGACCCCATGTCCTTCCTCTGTATGTACCTGATAAGCTGTTAGCTCGAGAATTGGCTTACCAAATAACAACAGCAGGAACATCCAAAACTCTTAGGAATTCTAAAAAGCAGGCTTGGCCTACATTTCCTTTGAGATGCGGTGTTTACACTTTACATGATTACAAGCATGCGGAAAAGGAGGCAGAAAAAATAAACATGCTCAATCTTGCAGCCATTCCTAACAGGCAATTCGATCCAAGGAAAGTTGCCTATACTGTTCTTGAACAAGCCAAACTTACAAAGTTTGAACATGAGAAAGATGAATTTGATGACCTGTTTTCTTCAACAGAATCATTATTCTAGGTAAAAACATTGGCCAAAATGAGATATAAAGATGAAGAGCTGGTAGAATTTAATAGGCTCAGAGAACAGAGGTTGCAAACTCTACCTCTGGACTTATTAGCTACTACCCCAACAACCCAGTCAAGAGAGCTTGAACATCAAATTATTGATAAAATTCCTGCTATAGAGAAGATTCCCGAAAAAGAAAAAGAACTAGAGCAGGAAAAAGAACAGGACAAGGGAAGTGAACACATCAATATAAATACTCAGATTGATCCCAAGCTCCTTAAAGAATGGCAACAATTCAATTCCATTATAAGCAATCCTGAAGGTTCACAAGGTTTCAGCACACCTAAAGTAACAGTAGGTCAAGAGACAACGACAACTACGGTTCCAATTGAAGGAACCAGCGGCCTACCCACCAACGAAAATGTAGAAATAATTCCTAAGGATCCATCTGATCAGATTGTTTTGCAAATAGAAGACATACCACCATTAGATGTCTTTTACAGTCCCAAACATAGAGATGTAGTAAAAAGACAAATAAAAAGGAGAAGACTTGATTAATATTCCCTTTTACTTGTACAAACAGAGATGGCTAATGTGGTATGGAAAGAAGAATTCAATCCTTCTAAAGACCTCACAAAACTTTCTCAGTATGCCGGAGCTTACTCGGCAGCTATTATGGATAAAGCATCGGAAGTAAGCAATTTACTCAAGGAAAAGGACCAAACAATTGTTTCCTTACAGTCACAGGTATCCGAGAGACAACAAAGAATAGAACAATTAGTACAACAGCTAGCAGAATAGCAGCAGATAAACAATCAATTAAATGAACAATTGATCAAAGAGAAGCAGGGGATAGATCAGAGCGCAGCGTAGAAACAAAAAGAATTATCCACAACTTTAGCCAAGCTGAAGACAATGAATGAACAAATGAGTAAGATAAAAGATGAGCAAATCGCTCAATTATCACAACAGGTAGAAAAATTCAAATGTCTTCCTCAACTAGCAGATTTCAGGTCCGAAGCTCTCTAGATCAGTAAAGCATTGATTACACAACTAAGATTGCTATGTCATAATATTTCCCTGGTTGAGCCCCTTGTGAGATTACTTCATCAATAATTGACAAATCAGTCGAAGCTAGGTAGGATTTGGAACAGGCTGATGAGACTTTAACCAACTTTCTTGCTTGGCAAGAAACTAGTGAAGGGTAAGCCGCGAATCTACCTAAAATTCTAGAGTCACATAAAGAAATACTTTTCCTAGAATGGCAGTCACAATTGATGAAAGCAAAAAGAGAAACCTCAAGATGCAGATTATCAACCAGTAATTTAATTGAGTTAATCAATGATACTCTCCATCTGTCTAACTTGATTTCACAGTGCACTCCAGGTAAATTGCCATCAGCCAAAGCATTGGAACAAACATGCAATCAAGAATTGGAGAAGAAAGGGGGATTAATCGCCAACATCCAAATTTTAACTTGGGATACCTTTTGGTTTTTCCTAGTTAAGCCATACAGTCAAAGGGCAGCGCTCAAATGTTTAACCGATGCAATTGGTTACATGATTCCCGAAATTCACGATGCCACATATTCAGCCCAGCTGCATTCTTGTCTGAGTCACCCTCCAGAATTGCAACCAATGCTTCCTATTTGCTAGTTCAAGCCAAAGGAAGATCATCTGAAACAGTGAATTATGCTGTCGACTGCAAACATGCCTATTTTGAGGAGATTTTCATGATCTAGTTATGCCACCTAGTAGCATTTTTATTTCATAATTAGTTACCTTAGATAGTATTTATAGACCCTTTCATGCATTTGGAAAGGGTCAGTTTTTGTATAAACTGAAATCAGTAAGTTACACTATTGTACTTCTGATATATTTTTTATGAAGACTGGGCCAGTATTCTGAATTTTAACGAAGAAAGCTTTGATGATATGTGCACTATTGCTTTATTGTGGAAGTGTTTCTAAGTTAGAAGAATGACTTTGAATGCGATTGATATCGGGAGTGATCCAAATAACCTATGGTACTATTATCTATGCTCTTGCTTCATTCTTTAATGTGAATCAACATTTATTTAATCTTGCTATCATTGGATATATATATATGTGTTTTAACAACAATCCTTATGCTTATCACTATTGAATGTTTAAGGAATGTTATTCGCTCAATCATATTTATGTCAATGATATATGAAGAATAGTGTAATAATGTTTTAATCATTACTTTGTTCAACTACTTGAACAAAGTAATTATCAAATGAATAAATGTTTTTATTTACTAATAGAGTCATCTATATGCCTGTTTGTGGATAAAGATCATCAAAAGTTACACTAAAGCAGAAATTCCTCGGGATAGATTAGTTGTTTATAATTTTACTTTTTTAGATTAAATCATCATCCATTATCATTAGATATTAGAAATCCACCACTTATCCATCCCATCTTCAAATTATTGGGAAACTGGTCCCATTATTTCCAGTCGTAGACACCACACCAAACGAAAAAAGAGCTACCTTTAAGGCCCAGACTGGGTGGTTTTCCCCGATGTTGTTGCAACGATTTTCGAGGCATCAACACATTCTGATGTGTATTTCATTATATTAAATGCTATATATTCACCTCTAAATTGGATATAAACATTTTTCAAAATTCATCTTTGTTGGTGCTCTGAATCATTGTATTTCCTTTCTAAAACAATGATGAAATTCACCCTTGGTTAGGTGCTCCTTTATGGTAAATTGTTCTCCGTCTTGATATTTGATAAAAGTATATATTTTTTAGAATTCATTTCATGCTTTGTTTCATGTGATTGAATATACTTTTGTGCTGTCCCAAGTAATGTTCAAAAATCACTCACAATTTGGTGCTTTGAATGTAATGACAAATGTAATAACTTGAAGTCATACCTACCTTGCGTCTGTTTCCATGAGTGCCTCATTTAAGCTTTGATAATTTCATGTAAAGATTTGAATCATTATTCTATGCCCAGTGGCACTCCCTCTTAATTTTTTCAACCATCATCGGTGAATCCTATTTTTACTTTACAAATCTGGTCTCTGTTTTATGTCCTTAAGCCTCATTGTTTTTACATTTCGACATTATTTCGAGTGAGGGATCCCCCTCTGGTTGGAAAAGGTCAGTCTCTAACCAAAAGAGGTTCGTGGTTACCCCTGTAAACCTTTTCTCAGCCTAAAAGTTCAATTAAAGGGTGCTAACAACTACAATCCCTAAATACAACCATACAGTGAATGAAGACCAAATGCAGGTGAGTGAGAGAAATCATGTGGTATAGTGAAAAGAACTCTCAGGTTTAGCCAAGGGTTACAAAGCAAGAATATTAGGTGGAAAATTAATAACTTGATGGAAAATTTGGAGTGATAGGCATTGGATATGTTGGATATATAGGTTGGTAAATTGGTGCTTATCTGAATAGTGATGATAGGTTGAGATCTGATGGTACTTGGAAAATCAACAATTAAATGGATCATAAAAGGAAAGGTGTAGCAAATGCAGTGGTCATAGAGTCCTGGCTCCCAACTTCAAAATATGAAAAAGGAGTTTTAATCTTGTAGGCCACATCATCTAATTGTAATAATATTTATTTTATCATAGCTTAAACTTTCTATAAAACTTCATACTTTCATAAAATTAAAAATATATTGACTAGTTTTTAAAAATATTTCCCTTCTTTCGAAATAGAAAACTTTAATATAACCATCGTGATTACCAAAAGATTTTGATAATATATATTTTATATATATATTATATATATATATATTATTTATTATTTTTTTTTTTTTTCAAGGGTAAATGTTTTGTTTCCCTTCTAGGACGCACTAGAATCCTAAGGAAGGGTTGGGACGAATTCAATTTTGAACACTGGTATTAAGCCATTTTTTTAGGGTTTAGGCTTACACTATTTTTTGGCCGATTGTAATGTTGAGAAATCTAGGGCATCGATGATAAGGAGATTTATCTTCTATATAATTTCTTGTGATATGATTTTACTTCTTGTATTATGATTTTTTATTCATTATATTATCAATGTGTTCTTTTCATCAATAAAATTACCAAATAAACAATAGAAGACAAGAGACATATTATGTAGGATTGTGAGCCAGGGGCATAACCTCTCACTTTTTGAGAGGGAAACCCAATTATAAAATTTCTTCTTATATATATTCAATTGTTGAATACCAAGACCAAGACAAAGACCCTTGACTCTAGTGTCCTCCCAAGACCCTTGTCACTAGCCTTGATGCTCTGCCTCTTCCCTTTCTCGGCTTCTTTTAGATCTCACACTGCTCTCCTTGGCTACTTCTAGAGAATTTCGGTCTCTACTCTCTCCTTAGCTTCCTCTAGAGAATCTCAGTCTCTATTCTTCCACATTTCTTTTCTCGACTTCCCCAAAGAATCTTGGTCTCTTAGTTAGCCCTAATTTAGAAATCCTAGAATAGTGTATGTTCCTTGATTAGTCTCTTGAAGGGAGAGACCTCTAACACTTCTCCTTGTCTTCCTTTTGCGAGATCCTATACCCAATCAAAGTCACCTTAATGAAGCAGTAATTTTGACATTCTCTCTATGCCTTCAAACTTCTTTTCTTCGCACATTGGAGTATATATATGCCAAAATTAGATCTTCCAGAAGTATCCCTTCCTTTTCTATCCTTCTCTTGATCTTCGCTCTTTTCTCTATCTCTTTTTTAATACTTCTTATTATTCTCTTCACCGAATTGCTTACCTCTAAGTGAGGCCGAGTGTAGCTATATATACATGTTGCCTAATGTCCTTTAGGCCGACATAATCATAAGGAGGAACCATGCTTGTGAATCTGTAAGTATCCTGCAAAAGAACTCACTTCAATAATTTAACTAATGTGAACTACAACAAAAGAAACATGAATAGTAGATGCAAAAATAAGAGATGCAAGTGAAAAAGACATTCAAATTGTTGGGTCTTGAAAATGTCATTCATTTCCATTACACTTTCACTATTATGTCTATTATATCACCTCCATTTCACTGCTATGTCACTACATTCATCCCACTTTCATTATCATTGGGCCACATTTATGTTTTTCCAAACTTTATTAATTCTTAGCCTTTTTAAGTGAATTTGTGGTTAAAAATTAAAAAATAATGTTGCATATGCTTATACCTAAACAATGGGTTGAGATTGTTGACCATGTGTAGGTCAAAAGGAGGCTTCTAGTATATCTTATGTGGCACCTCTAAGGCCAAATTCGAATTTGAGTGGAAAGAATCATGGGATCATGAGGATATGTGTCACATGTCCTAATTGTATTGAAACTCTAAGAAGACACGTGTTTTATCAGTTCCTATTTTGATTAGGACTCTAGAGGTAGAGGGAGAGATTCATGGACTCTCATTAATGAGATTGCTTCTCATCTTTTTGTATAAATAGGAGATCTCTCTCCTTCATTTGTTAGCTTTTTAGTCTTAGCTTAACTTTACTTTTTAGTTCTTTAGCTTGGAGTTTGTAGTTCTTCCATGATGGCTTTGGAAAGATTTAGAGAGTTTTGTTGTACTTTGTAATTTTGAAGAATTTGAATAAAGCTTTGATGTTCTCAACATGGAAGGAGATGTGAAGTAGATGTTATGGAGCACATTAGAATGTAAGGTAGAGTAGATTTTATTTTGTAATTTTGCTTTGATTTCATTAATGTATGTCATTTTATTGCTTTCAAATTTGATAATTTAGATTTTCCATTCATGCAATTGTAATTCATGCAAGTGTGTTCAACTGGTTGATTGTAGATTAGTTTTTCTTTACATGTTCTTGTATTTGCTTATTAGTTTTTGCTCGATCTTTTTAATGTAGTCTTTGCATCAAGTAGTGATCTGAGATTTGCTTCTCTGCTGAACTTTTTAGCCTTTAAATTTCAATTGTTATGCTTTGATTTTAGTGAGATTTGTTTGCTACTATTAGCTAGTTTAGATATCAAATTCTTCATGTTATTTGACGTTATCTTTGGAACCATGGCTTAACCCCGTAAAGCTACTTGGCGAGCTATCGGATTATAAGTGAAGTGATTTGATTTTACTTTCATTAATATGCAAGTAGGTAGTTTAGATATAAAGTTATTCATGTTATTTGACGTTATCTTCGGAGCCATGGCTTAACCCCGAAAAGCTACTTCGTGAGCTATCGGATTATAAGTGAAGTGATTTGATTTTACTTTCATTCTGCAAGTAGGTATTTTAGATATCAAGTTCTTCATGTTATTTGATGTTATCTCCGGAGCCATGGATTAACTCTCACCATTAATGTTCCTTGTTCGTTAGATCTTCTAGGTGAATCAACATCGGCAAATCCATTCGTACCTAACAAGATGTGTTTGGGCATCTTGACTCTCATTGTCATCAATGATGAGAGTTCTCGTGTTGACTAGTGGCATCCATTAATGGTCATTAAGTCAACAATTTCCTGCTATGTTCGACATCAGAACATATTTTCACATAGTATGAATTGTGCCAACGAGTTTTGAAGACATGAAGACTATTATTTTCAGCATTTTGGAGCAGATTCAACAAGTTTTAGTAGAAGCAATAAAGAGTCATCTTAACTCTTTATCCATGACCCTTCTTGTTCAGTCACTTGAAGAAGAATATGATCAGAATTTTGTAGCCACCACACATACAAATCATCCATTCCAAAGGGTAAGTTAAGGTACGCCATTTTCTAACTTTTGACCATAGAATTCCATAAAAAGCTAAAATGATAATTGTTGGAAAAACATTTCTCTTCCTCATTTCATAAAATTTCCAATACCATCAGTTGGGGAGGGGGAGGGAAGACATTCATCTTCATATTTTTCCATGTCCATTCAGGAGCCCACATACTTCCAACATATTAACTATTACATTGTTATTATGAACATATAATGGCTTTTCAAAAAGTGCTTAAAGGATAAATTGGATACAAACAAAATCATGGTTGTCACACAAGAACCAACCATCATGCAATCCAATAAAGATATACTTTTGCAACAATAATGAAAATATCAATATGCAAAGTTCAAAGTTAAAATAGAATGCAAAAAAAAAAGTTGGTTGTAACACAAGAACCAACCATGTTGCAATTCAAGTAAAACACTACAAAAATATGAAGTTATCAAATGATATCATGCAAAGTTAAGCCAAAGCTCAAGGATCAAAAGAGTTAATGTAATATATATTGCATGAAGACATGCAATAACTTCAGTTGGGGGGTATGTTGGGTCTTGAAAATATCATTCATTTCTATCACACTTTCACTATTATGTCCATTATATCACCTCCATTTCACTACTATGTCACTACATTCATCCCACTTTCATTATCATTGGGCTACGTTTATGTTTTTCCAAACTTTATTAATTCTTAGCCTTTTAAAGTGAATTTGTGGTTAAAAATTAGAAAATAATGTGCATATTCTTATACCTAACAAGTGGGTTGAGATTGTTGACATGTGTAGGTCAAAAGGAGGCTTCTAGAAGACCATTATGTGGCACTCTAAGACCAAATTCGAATTTGAGTGGAAAGAATCATGGGATCATGAGGATATGTGTCACATCTCTTAATTGTATGAAACTCTAAGAAGACGTATCTTATCAGTTCCTATTTTGATTAGGACCCTAGAGGTAGAATGAGAGATTCATGGACTCTCATTAATGAGATGGCTTCTCATCTTTTTGTATAAATAGGAGATCTATCTCCTTCATTTGTTAGCTTTTTAGTCTTAGCTTAGCTTGGCTTTTTAGTTATTTAGTTTGGAGTTCGTAGTTTTTCCTTGATGGCTTTGGAAAGCTTTGGAGAGCTTTGTTGTACTTTGTAATTTTGAAGAATTTGAATAAAGCTTTGATGTTCTCAACATGGAAGGAGATGTGAAGTAGATATTATGGAGCACATTAGAATGCAAGGTAGAGTAGATTTTATTTTGTAATTTTGCTTTGATTTTGTTCATGTATGTCATTTTATTGCTTTCAAGTTTGATAGTTTAGATTTTCCGTTCATGCAATTGTAATTCATGCAAGTGTGTTCAACCGGTTGATTGTAGATTAGTTTTTCTTTACATGTTCTTGTATTTGCTTATTAGTTTTTGCTCGAGATTTTTAATGTAGTCTTTGTATCAAGTAGTGATCTGAGATTTGCTTCTTTGCCGAACTTTTTAGCCTTTAAATTTCAGTTGTTATGCTTTGATTTTATTGAGATTTCTTTGCTACTATTAGCTAGTTTAGATATCAAATTCTTCATGTTATTTGACGTTATCTTTGGAACCATGGCTTAACCCCGAAAAGCTACTTGGCGAGCTATCCAATTATAAGTGAAATGATTTGATTTTACTTTCATTAATCTGCAAGTAGGTAGTTTAGATATTAAGTTCTTCATGTTATTTGACGTTATCTTCGGAGCCATGGCTTAACCCTGAAAAGCTACTTGGAGAGCTATCGGATTATAAGTGAAGTGATTTGATTTTACTTTCATTCTGCAAGTAGGTAGTTTAGATATCAAGTTCTTCATGTTATTTGATGTTACCTCCGGAGCCATGGCTTAACCCCGAAAAGCTACTTGGCGAGCTATCAGATTATAAGTGAAGTAATTTGATTTTTCTTTCATTAATCTGCAAGTAGGTAATTTAGATATCAATTCTTCATGTTATTTTACACTATCTCCGGAGCTGTGGCTTAACCCCGAAAAACTACTTGGTGAGCTATCAGATTATAAGTGAAGTGATTTGATTTTACTTTCATTCTGCAAGTAGGTAGTTTATATATCAAGTTCTTCATGTTATTTGACGTTATCTTTGGAGCCATGGCTTAACCCTGAAAAGCTACTTGGCGAGCTATCGGATTATAAGTGAAGTGATTTGATTTTACTTTCATTCTGCAAGTAGGTAGTTTAGATATCAAGTTCTTCATGTTATTTGACATTATCTTCGGAGCCATGGCTTAACCCCGAAAAGCTAATTGGCGAGGTATTGGATTATAAGTGAAGTAATTTGATTTTGCTTTCATTAATCTGCAAGTAGGTAATTTAGTTATCAATTATTCATGTTATTTGGCGTTATCTCTGGAGCCATGGCTTAAGCCCGAAAAGCTACTTGGCGAGCTATCGGATTATAAGTGAAGTAAATTGATCTTGCTTTCGTTAGTCTGCAATTTTTGGTTTGTTTGAGTGCAATAGTTTAGATTTTCTTCTTGTAAATAGATGGGTAATAGAGACAGTGATTTCATGATCAGTATTTCATATTTTGTTTGATTTAAGTAGCTGCATATTTACATTCCTGTTCAAGTATTAATTTTATCAATAGCATGTTTTGAGATCTTTTGAAGTGTTAAGTTTTGGAAGTTACCATAAGGGACATAAACATTGTCTTGAAATCTATATACATACTTGACCTTTAAAAGTATTCTTAAGACCTTAGAATAGGATTTCCATTTGCATTAAACACTTTAGGAAACCAACAAGAACAAAACCCCAAAACCAACATAAACTGTAAAACAACGAAGTAAGAAAAATGTTAACTAAGCACATATGGTGCACCACACTTTATCAGTGTACGATACTTGGATTGATAATTTATGTAGAGCAATTTAAGACGTTAAATTGACTAGACATTTTGGTGCTGTTTCCGGGGAAGTGTAATTAAGAAATCTTATTTATTACATCTAAAAAGAATTAATAATTTATTGAGTATGCTATCCTCCTACACTTTGTGTGATCTGGAGGATCAGAAAAATTATTGTTATGCAAAGAAAAGAAAAAAAAAAAGAAAAAAAAGAAAAAAAAAAGAGACAAAATAAACTTCATCATTTCAATTGATTCAAAAAAAATAATGAAACCTAACTGCTTTGATAGGTTCAGCTGTCTAAGATTAACTGGTTATGGTTTGTAGCAGTCCTCAAAACACTATGTCCTGTTTTAGTAAGATTATGCAAATTAGTTGCAGAATGCAGTCTGATTCCACAGCTAATTGTGAATTTCGCAACTAATTTCAAGGTTTAGTAGGTTACAGGTGTCCAATGAATAAACTGACCACATGGGAATCTCCGGAATTGTCCCGACGTGGATTCTGACCTAGTCACCCAACCCAGATTGATAAAAAAATCAGCTTAAGGCTTCAGTCAAAGTCCTATTTTTAGTATATTTTACTTGAAGTCTTTGTTGCCTGAAATTGAAAATCATTAATCATTCTTATAAAATTTCACAATTTTAGAGAAAAAAAAGAGAGAAATAATCAATGGCTATCCCCAATTCCAGTCTCCACTGTGGCCTCAATAGAAAATCTGCATTCTTGTTCAAGCTTTGGCCTTAAAATGAACCTGTAAAAGCATTAAAAAAAAAAAAAACCCTGCAATAGCCTCCTTTAGTTGTTTCCCTGACTCTTATAATCTGTAGTAGCAGGCCAATACTAGTGAAAATCTACAACACTCATTATAAAAAAAGAGAGGCAATTTTGTATAAAAATGTCGAGGATGGATCATTTATTAATGATATGGGTATGAATTTGTATGCCCTCTGCAAATTTTCTGGCATTGATGTAGAACTGCAAGAGACAGGCAATTGTTAGTTTATGGGAATCCGTGCCAAAACTTGGTCCAATCGTCTCTCTTTGCATAGTTCAGTGATGTCCACACCATAAGATTCATTTTTGTTTTTTGTCATGAGGCAAGCAATGCTGCACATGGCAAACCCAAACATATGTGTTTTGAAGTACGATTTCTTTAGTATGTTGTTGGGATAAAACAAAGGTCCGAGACCTGAGGTTTAGATCACCATTCATTTGCTTTCTCTATGCTGAAAATTGTAAATCAAACCAAAAAGATGAATGCAACAATTCATAAAAGTGCAAAACAGTAAAACGTTAATCCACAAAAACGCAAAATATAAAAAAACATCAAATTTCAACTGCACAATAGGGCCAAACAAAGATGAATTTGAGAAAAATAAAACATGGGTTTTTTCGCCAATAGGGTCAATTAGATAACCCAAAAATCGTTTTAAGGAATTTGAAGCGGTTTGGGAGATCTCCTTGGTTCTTTGGAGCTCATTTTTGCATGCCGTGGGAGAGAAAAACGGAAATTAAATTGATGAACAGATTGTTGTTACGCCACACCTCAATATTGTGTGCTGACATTTCATTTTTGTTTTATCCACGCCTAAATCTTGTCTGCTGGCATTTAATATTGACTTTAATGACTAACAGTTTCTCCCTGTGACCTGTACATTAGTTACGGCTAATTACATTACGTATTCAAAAATCACACGACTCGTTTCACTGAATTATTTCCACGTTGCGGAGATTGAATCAGGTCCGGCTATGTTATTCCATTTTTAACTCAGAATCCACCACGTCTCTCGCCATGCCTCATGCCTCCCATTTTTAACTCATACTTCATGGATGTCGTGGTCTCTTTGATTGAATCTCTTGCAACTATATATTTGTATATGGATGAGTTTGCGAGTGTTGGAAATTGCACAGGAGCTGATTTCCTTGGAGCATTTCAAAATTATTCCAGCTGTATGAAGGAACTGATTTCCATGATTATCATCATTGATTGAAGCCTGGGAATTGCTCATGGACTGGTTATTTCGACTGATAAAGAGTAACTGTGTATCAATTAGTTGAAGGAAGAGAACATCACAGACAGGCCTAGATCGCTCTCAGTTAGTTCGAGAAACGAGTTTTGTGCAGAGTTGTGTAGACGAGTAGGTTCCTAGTAACAGAACTGCCAAAGCATGGAGAAAGGTGGTTCAAAAACATTGCCACACTTGCCACATTGCCGTCAAGTTTGAAACCTTTGCTGAGTATCCTCCATTGGGTTGTTTTGTAGTCAGGGATATGTGTCAAACGGTTGTTGTAGGAGTCATTAAAGCTGTTGAAGAGATCATACATTTCCATTACTCTGATATATTTTCATCATTAAAACTGTTTTTCTTCATATACCATTTACAATTTTTTTTATTTTTCAGGCAGACAGTGAAGAAAATTAAAAGAAAAATATAGCAGATCATGAATAATTGGTCTTGTGCACCAGTTGTGATCTTAGGATCTATCTCCCTGGTACTTGGCTGCATAAAATCTCTTTTCTAATAACTTAAATTAGAAAACTGATGGTTGACTGTCTTTTAGCTATGGAATGCAGCCTGATTCCGCAGCTAACTGGCAATTCCGCAGTTGTTTTCATACTTCTATAGGTTATAGGTGTCAAGAGACGAACCGAACCACATGGGTAGTTCGGAAAATGTCAGTACATGGATGGTGTCCTATTCATTTGATCCAAGTCGATGAAAAAGGCCCCGGTCAAAGGGAAGTCAAGTTGTGTGTTATCACTAAGTCGCCACTCTAAGTCGCCGCATGTCAAGGGAAAAAAATAATAATTTTGAATCAATGAAATGAATAAGTTATTTGCTCACTTTTCTGAAGGTATTGATTAATTTTGGATTGATGATGAAAGATGAATGACTAACTTTTTATTCAAGATTTTTAGCTATAGAAACTGTGCACATTCCGCAGCTAAAGTCCAATTCTGCAGCTAAACATCAATTTGCAGCTGAAAAACCTCATTGTTCAAATCAACCAAACTTTCTCATACAAAATCAAATTTTCATGATTCAAGTATCGTTGGAAAGATATCAACAAGATCTACACAATGAGAAATCCATCATTAGAGTTTGAAACGGTAAATAATGAAATAAATTGCTGAAAAGAAGCAACATCAACTTGAGGCACTAATTCCAAAACAGGTATAAATTCTTCTAATTTTTCCTTTGAGAATTTGTTTCATTAATACAAATTCTTAGTTTTGTGTGTAAATATCATAACTAGAGAGATTGATTACCTCTCTCCTTTGATAATCTTATATTCGATTGCAGAATAAGTATTAGTTTTTTTGCAGGTTCTAGGAGGAAGGACAAATGACTACAAGAGAATGGTGTCTTTCTAAGAGACCAGTTTGTTTCATAAGAGGATGATCAACAACAAAGAGGAAATACGCTGATGCAAAATCAGATCCAAACACTTGAAAAACTTTCAGATACTATTGTCTCCATCACATCCATACCTCATAATAAACCATTCATCTCATTTTCTTCCATATTTTCCATTTACATTCACATACACTTTCCATCTCTTTTTGTCCATTCATAACCCACAAATAAAAGCAAGAGGCTCATTCACATGCTTATTGCTCATTACCATTTCTACTCTCATTTGCCATCTTCCATTTTCATCTTCCCTTTCCTGTCATTTTCATTCAGTGAATAAGCCCTGCTTCAATGCAAATTATTGAGTCCATGGTTCTTTGAGTCTAAGTTCCTTGTAAAGACACATTGTGGCTTGCATGCCTTAATGGCAAGTTCTCATGCTGAAAAATAATGGGAATACATTAATGTTCCTTGTTCGTCAGATCTTCTAGGTGAATCGACATTGGCAAATCCATTCGTACCTAACAAGATGTGTTTGGGCATCTTGACTCTCATTGTCATCAATGGTGAGAGTTCTCGTGTTGACTAGTGGCATCCATTAATGGTCACTAAGTCAACAATTTCTTGCTATGTTTGACATCAGAACATATTTTCACATAGTATGAATTGTGCCAACGAGTTTTGAAGACATGAAGACTATTATTTTCAGCATTTTGGAGTAGATTCAACAAGTTTTAGTAGAAGCAATAAAGAGTCATCTTAAGTCTTTATCCATGACCCTTCTTGTTCAGTCACTTGAAGAAGAATATGATAAGAATTTTGCAGCCACCACACATACAAATCATCCATTCCAAAGGGTAAGTTAAGGTACGCCATTTTCTAACTTTTGACCATAGAATTCCATAAAAAGCTAGAATGATAATTGTTGGAAAAATATTTCTCTCCTTCATTTCATAAATGCCAATACCATCAGTTGGTGGGGTGTGGGGGAATACATCATCTTCATATCTTTCCATGTCCATATCATCAGGAGCCCACATACTTCCAACATATATTAACTATTACATTGTTATTATGAACATACAATGGCTTTTCAAAAAGTGCTTAAAGGATAAATTGGATACAAACAAAATCATGGTTGTCACACAAGAACCAACCATCATGCAATCCAATAAAGATATACTTTTGCAACAATAATGAAAATATCAATATGAAAAGTTCAAAGATTAAAATAGAATGCAAAAAAAAAAGTTGGTTGTAACACAAGAACCAACCATGTTGCAATTCAAGTAAAACACTGCAAAAATATGAAGTTATCAAATGATATCATGCAAAGTTAAGCCAAAGCTCAAGGATCAAAAGAGTTAATGTAATATATATTGCATGAAGACATGCAATAACTTCAGTTGCGGGGTATGTTTGGTCTTGAAAATGTCATTAATTTCTATCACACTTTCACTATTATGTCCATTATATCACCTCCATTTCACTACTATGTCACTACATTTATCCCACTTTCATTATCATTGGGCTACGTTTATGTTTTTCCAAACTTTATTAATTCTTAGCCTTTTAAAGCGAATTTGTGGTTAAAAATTAGAAAATAATGTGCATATTCTTATACCTAACAAGTGGGTTGAGATTGTTGACATGTGTAGGTCAAAAGGAGGCTTCTAGAAGACCCTTATGTGGCACTCTAAGGCCAAATTCGAATTTGAGTGGAAAGAATCATGGGATCATGAGGATATGTGTCACATGTCCTAATTGTATTGAAACTCTAAGAAGACACGTGTTTTATCAGTTCCTATTTTGATTAGGACTCTAGAGGTAGAGGGAGAGATTCATGGACTCTCATTAATGAGATTGCTTCTCATCTTTTTGTATAAATAGGAGATCTCTCTCCTTCATTTGTTAGCTTTTTAGTCTTAGCTTAACTTTACTTTTTAGTTCTTTAGCTTGGAGTTTGTAGTTCTTCCATGATGGCTTTGGAAAGATTTAGAGAGTTTTGTTGTACTTTGTAATTTTGAAGAATTTGAATAAAGCTTTGATGTTCTCAACATGGAAGGAGATGTGAAGTAGATGTTATGGAGCACATTAGAATGTAAGGTAGAGTAGATTTCATTTTGTAATTTTGCTTTGATTTCATTATGTCATTTGGTTGCTTTCAAATTTGATAAATTAGATTTTTCATTCATGGAATTTTAATTCATGTAAGTGTGTTCAACCAGTTGATTGTAGATTAGTTTTTATTTATATGTTTTTGCATCAAATAGTGACATGAGATTTGCCTCTCTGCTGACCTTGTTTTTTTGTAGCTTTTCAATTTCAGTTATGCTTTGATTTCAGTCTTGTTCATTTGCTTTGTTAAGTTAGTTTAGAAATCAACTCACTCATGTCATTGACGGTTACCTCCGAAAGCCATAGCGAGACTAATTGGCGAGGGATCGGAATATGAATGTTGTGATTTAATTTTAGTTTACTTTTCTACAATTAGATATTGGATTGCTCATTTCATTGAAGGTTACCTCCGAAAGCCATAGCGAGACTAATGGTGAGGGATTGAAATATGAGTGTGTAATTTGATATTAGTTTTACTTTTCTGCAA
>APFE030956011.1:174783-187683 GCA_000404065.3 Pinus taeda | reverse complement strand
TTAACCCCGAAAAGCTACTTGGCGAGCTATAGGATTACAAGTGAAGTGATTTGATTTTACTTTCATTCTGCAAGTAGGTAGTTTAGATATCAAGTTCTTCATGTTATTTGACGTTCTCTCCGGAGCCATGGTTTAACCCCGAAAAACTACTTGGCGAGCTATCGGATTATAAGTGAAGTAATTTGATTTTGCTTTCAATAATATGCAAGTAGGCAATTTAGATAACAATTCTTCATGTTATTTGACGTTATCTCCGGAGCCATGGCTTAACCCCGAAAAACTACTTGGCGAGCTATTGGATTATAAGTGAAGTAAATTGATCTTGCTTTCGTTAGTCTGCAATTTTTGGTTTGTTTGAGTGCAATAGTTTAGATTTTCTTTCTGTAATTAGATGGGAAACAGAGACAATGATTTCATGATCAATATTTCATCTTTTGTTTGATTTAAGTAGCTGCATATTTACATTCCTGTTCAAGTATTAATTTTATCAATAACATGTTTTGAGATCTTTTGAAGTGCTAAGTTTTGGAGGTTACCATAAGGGACATAAACCTTGTCTTGAAATTTACATACATACTTGACCTTTAAAAGTATTCTTAAGACCTTAGAATAGGATTTCCATTTGCATTAAACACTTTAGGAAACCAACAAGAACAAAACCCCAAAAACAACATAAACTATAAAACGACAAAGTAAGAAAATTTTTAACTAAGCACATATGGTGCAACACACTTCATCAGTTTACAATACCTAGATTGATAATTTATGTAGAGCAATTTAAGACATTAAATTGACTAGACACAAAGGAAATAAATAAATTGTACAAGAGGGCTCTGATGATCCTAGGATGGCGAAGCCTAAGGAAAATCAAAGTTATGAAGAAAACCAAGCTTTAGAAGCTAAAAATGGCACCAAACTTCATTATTTGAATCAATCCAAGTACATCCTTGCTAGAAATGAAAGTGGAGCTGCTAAAGAACAAGATTTATCCACAAGAAGTCTAAGAAATACATGCCCCTAGAGGAAAATTTGAATTGGTAATTATAAAAACTTACGGGGAAACATTTTCCTTTAAAGAAGGAATTTGTCCCCTCCAAAATCCCTCAAAGAGTGGATTTGGTTCCAAACACTAGGAATTTGCATTAAACGACATGGAACACTTTTCTAGATTTTCTCAATCACTGGAGCTCCAGAATTTGTACAATAATTTCATAATATCTTGGTAATTTATTATCCAATCTTCATCCTCCTGTAGCAGGGAGCAAGTCACTAAATTATCTCCTCCTCTAGATCTTCATAATCTGCCCAATATTCTCACAATATTGTGCAAAAGTAAATAATATTGTGCACAAATATGAAATTATCCCTAAACCTTCTTCATGAACATATTAAAGCTAAAAATATGTCATCTAATGCAAAAAGATAGGTTTAATGTGCTAAAGGATGGCCATATGAGCCTTAACTTATGTCTAGTTTGGAGGCCCACCATGCCCTCCTCAGCCGAAAGTGTTACTCATGCTCTTAACAACTTAGTGATCTAATTGTGCCTCATTTATGGCCCTGGTGGCCTCCTTAACATCCCAAGCTACCTCAAAAGGAATTTTTGCACATATTATCTTCCTCCATCCTCTTCCTCTTCTTCTCCAACTCCTTCTTTTGTAGATCCATCCTTTTCTCCAAGTTCTAATTAGGCTTGTGCTTGTGTTTTAGGAAAAGTCTCCTTGTTAATGTCCACAATGTTTGTCCATGATACAATTTTTCAAACATTATCCACAACATATGTTATAATTAACATCATTAATGAGTCCATGGACTCTCTTTATTTAAAACTACTACCCCCATGATTTGTCAATGTGATTTCCAAAAACCAATACTCCCAATCTGCTACAGGGAGATGTTGTGGTAAAAACACAACCCCCCCATTTTTCACTTAATTCTCATTATGCTTATATATTTATGATATTGACCATGAACATTATTTTAGAATTTATTATTATTATAATTATGCTTAAATTGAAATATGAATTGCTAATAGCTATATAGAAATTTGGACATTTTATAATTACAGAGCAATGTTTTTTATTCACATTGAAAAGAGTTTGTTTTAACATTTCATGCTTATATATTAATGCAACATTTTATTATTTTACTAATTTGTAATGTTCCAAGTACACTAATTCTATTCAAATAATGCAGGCCTTAGAAAAGGTAATAATTGGGCACTCATAAAAGTTTCTATAAAGTTTCAATTTGAACATTCAATTAAAATAAATGCTTATTTAATGTGAGTATTAGTAAATATTATAAAATGACATTCATCCAAATTGGCACACACATACACACACACACACACACACACACACACACATATATATATATCGTCATCATCATCACATTGACAATTTTAAAAAATGAGTAAACATTATCATTAATTGCAGATTTTAAAATGGTTAATATTTGACAAAATATGGGTATGTACTTGTCAAATGTAATCCTTGCCCCATAAGAGAATTCCTCGAGTTTTTACCATTTCAAAATATTAGAGCTTCTTGATAAATGTCGGAATAGGTAACACATGGAATTATACCAAATTATTTTAAAACTAAATCAAATTTCTATTTTCGTCCTAACATAATAATCTGAGGAATATTTCAAATGAAGCAGTTAACTCCTAGTTATATTTTATCTTGACATGTTTAGTACAAAGAATAAATTTGTTAAACATAAAACATAAATGATTCAAAATGCACAATTAAGTATACATGTTTATATCTATATATTAATATAAACCATCCAATTATGTTAGAAATTCGTTTTTATTATAAATTTGCTTAAATTGAATAATGAATTATTAATAGTTATATAAAAATTTATTATTTATATTATATAAATATTTATACATTCAAAAGTGTCCCTTACATTTCACGCTTAAATATTAATGTCTCATTTTAAAAATTACATTATCTTATTGCCTTTAAATGTTCTATCTACACTAATTCTATTAAAATAATAATGCATATTTTAGAAAAAATATTAACAGGGCATAAAAAAAGTTCACATAAAGTTTCATTTGGACCAAAATAAAAATAAAAATTATATTTGCATTTCAATTGCAAAATACTTAAGTGTGTGCATTGGTAAGTATCATGAAACAACATTCATCTAAATTGGCCAATAAATATAAATGCTTATTTAGTCCAATAATTTTCTTCATTTTTCATGTTCACTATTTTTCAACAAACTTTTTCTTCCAACCAATCGTGTAGCCATGTTCAAAAATGTGAGAATCGGTAATTATCATAAACCAATGTTCATCCAAATTGACCAATAATATAAATACTTATTTTCTCTAGCAATAATTTTCCTCATTTTTCATTATCAATTTAACAATAAACCTTTTTTCCTTGTAACCAATCATATAACCATGTTGCCAAATATGTCAGTCTCCCTTTTAGATTAAATTATCTTAAAGCACAAAGCTGAAAGGATTTGATACAAAAGTGAAATGACCCATTTGACATGGATCACACACAATTCCAACATAATCATTTTACATAGGCAGTTTAATAAACATGGTTAGTGTAGATTTCCCTATAGTTCCGCAGCTCATGTAATGTTCTAAAACGCAAGACAAGAATCTACTCTACTCTCAAACAACGGAAATCAATGATCGATGAAAACAATAACCAACAAGAGGAAGAACATCAATGTCACATAACACAATATTTATCCGAGGAAAGCCACTGCTCAAAACCCCTACTATTTATAGTGCATTAATCAAAATATTTGAGAAGAAAATACAAAGCTTTTTCTCAGTAGAACAATTCATGCACAAGTATAATCAATTCTCTGCTCACAAGCTAGCTCAAGCCAACACTTAGCCTATTCTACTGCTCTCTAAGCCCCTACTTCCTTGTGTAATTCCTAGAGGAATTAACCTCTATTTAATGAGGAAATCCTTCTTCCAAAACCGCGTAATCCAAACTTAGGTCCTCAACTGATTGCATGCACCATATTTACCACTTGGAAGATTATACAACTGATAGTGCACTGTCCCTACACTCTAGTCTCTACCAGGTCTTCCTCTAAACTGACATGCATGAGTTTCTCTTGAGTGAATCTCTAGTTAGCTGGAGTAGCACTGAGGATGCACCAATGCAAAAACTCACTACTTGACCTCTACTAGTTCCGCCAACAATAAGAACTAGTTTAACTTTATATAGCTTAGTCAAACTGAGTTATCTACTTACAACTCAAATAAACTCAATTTGGACGCCTAAAAATTAGGGATCACACTTACATGGCTCCAGATAGACTTCCAACTCGAAATTCCTAAGTTAAATAAGTCAACTTAACTTAGTTTAACTATTAGAGGTTGCTATGAGAAAAGAATTACAATTTAATTCTTGGACATGTTAAATTAAAATTTCTAGATGTTATATTTAACATTTCTTGTTGGTATTTTTCAACACTCCCTCTCAACAAGAAATAAATTCAACTCTACCTCGATCTTGAACCTTTGGAATGTTCTGCATGAAACACTTCTCTCTAGTTTTTTTGCTACAACAAAAAAAAAAAAAAAAAAAAAAAAAAAAAAAAAAAAAAAAAAAAAAAAAAAAAACCTTAATGAGTATGATGCGTCTATCTTCAAAGTATTTGATTGCTACTACCTCTGTCAACTGAAAACTCTGCACTTTTGCTGACTCTGCCTTTCTGTACTGTTGTTAACTCTTCTCTGCACTCTTCAATATCTGAATGCTCTAGCCTCTGTCACTCTGATCTATGACTACATCAACCTTTGTTGATTCCTCCTACTATTATGTACTTTGGGCTCTCGTAGCATGGTATGATTAAGGAAACAAAACCTCTCACTGGACCCTGCCCAAATTTCTGCCCTCTTAGGACTATCACTTCACGTCGCCCCACCTCTCACTTGGAGATATGGCTGCATGTGATTCCTCTGCCCACCTGGCTCAAAATCCCCCCTACTGGAGTTCTCTGCATGAGTGGATGCCTCCCCTCAGTCTCCTCTCTTCTTCTCCAATATTTGTTGCTCCACAATTGTTTGAGATTGCTTCTGAGGCTTCTTCTAGGGCTGCATGTTGAGAGTTAATTCACTCTCCCTCTCAACCACCAAGTATCTAACCTTTTTCCTTTCTCCTTAAGGATTTTCATGCATCTTGTACCTCAAGAGCATACAAGTTCTTGGCTTGCACACCAATTTGTTTCATTTGTCCGACCGTTACAATTTTTTTTGAAAAAAGATTTGATTTTAAATCGACGATATCTCCCTCATCCGAAATCCAATTCGCCCGATTTTTTTTTTTTGAGTTTGGGTATTTTTCACAAAGAATGAAGATATTCTATATTTTTTTTTTTTAAATTTTCAACAGAAGGTTTTACATATTCTCTGCAAACTCTTCGCTCAAAAAAATCCTGCTCCTCAATCTACCCACTAGGATCCTTCTAGCTCCATTAAGAAGTCTGCACATAGGGTCTCCTAGATCTGCCCTGAACTAGAGCTCCATAAATATGCAAGGAAAAATTCGAATTCTTTTCTTCTATATTGTCTTCTGCTTCGATACCATGTAGATTATTTCTACAAATCCAGTTTCGATACCATGTATATTTTCATGTAGATTCACAACTCATGTAATGTCCTAAAGCACAAGACAAGAATCTACTCCACTCTAAAACAACAGAAACCAATGATCGATGAAAAAAATAATAAACAAGAGGAAGAACATCAATTGCACATAACACAATATTTATCCAGGGAAATACACTACTCGAAACCCCTATTATCTATATTACCTTAATCATAATATTTGATAAGAAAATACAAATCTTGTTTTCACTAAAACAATTCTTACACAAGTATAATCAACTCTCTGCTCACAAGCTAGCTTAAGCCAACACTTAGCCTATTCTCTTGATCTCCAATTCCCTACTTCCTTGCGCAATTCGTAGAGGAACTAACCTCTATTTAATGAGGAAATCCTTCTTCCATAATTACACGATCCAAACTTAGGTCCTCAACTGATTGCATGCACCATCTGTACAACTTGGAAAACTATACAACTGATAGTACACTGTCCCTACACTCTAGACTCTACTGGGTCTTCCTCTAAACTGACATGCATGAGTTTTTCTTGAGTGTATCTCCTGTTAGCTGGAGTAGCATTGAGGATGCACTGGTGCATAAACTCACTACTATACCTCTACTAGTTCCTCCAACAGTTAGAACTAGTTTAACTTTCTATAACTTAGTCAAATAGAGTTATCTAATTACAACTCAAATAAACTCAATTTGGACCCATAAAACTTAGGGATCACACTTACATGACTCCAGATAAACTTCCAACTCAAAATTCTTAAGTTAAATAAGTCAATTTAACTTAGTTTAACTATTACAAATTGCTATGATAAACAAATTACAATTTAATTCTCAATTTAATTCAAGGACAAATTAAATTAGAACTTATAGATGTTATTTTTAACATTTCTTGTTGTTGTATTCAACAATCAGTGAATTACATTAGTCCAATTTTCATTGGATGAACTTTATTTGTTACTTGTTAGTTAAGTTCTCATGGTTAGAGACCTGGGTAATTTCAATCAGTGAAATCCATCTTCTCAGTTGTATGTATACTCGAGTAAGTAGTATTTTTAGACGTGAAAAATCGATTCAACCAAAGGAGAACAGGTAACTCTCACTTGTTTTACCTTTGTTAAATATTTATAGGAAGATACCGAATGCCAATTTAACTCGACTAGGAAGGCACAATGAATAGTAATTGATTGTTGACAAATATGTGGTCCGATCTTTGATTACACTCTACCTTAATGAATTTATAGATCAAAATTTATCGACCAAAAACAAGATGTTGTCCTCGTTTCCAAAATCAATGAAGAGATGTCTAGTAGGAAGTGAAAAAAATCATTATATTTAGTGGAGAAAATAGAATGGTGATACTGATCTCTGGCCTAGATTGATATCTAAAATTTTACTTGGAAAATAAGTTCAAAGCTTTACATGAATCAAAGTTGTGGTACAAGCTTATTATAACATACTTCAAAACATGGTTTCTACAGAAAATACTGAAAAAACGTGTTTGGTGTAAAAATTTACATTTAGTCATAAAAATCATTTACTGAAGGAATAGAATTAAAGATGTAAACACAATTGAAGTCGTCAAAAAGAACACATACTGTTGCAATGAAGAGAAGAGAAAAATGTCATAGTGTACGAAAATCTTCATCCGAAAGGAAGTTTCTAAGTTCATGATGTTTCATCCTTCACTGAATGAAAATTTGATTACTGGTTTGCTTGAAAAATAAGAACCTTTGAATACATGTGAAAAACGAATATATATATATATATAGAAGCATTTCACATGAATCATAGATGGCCCAGATTCATCATCCACTGCCTTTGTGATACACTGGTGAGGGATTTTAACATTTTCCAAAACACCACCTCTAATCCAAGACAAATTCCTCAACATGTTATCCAACAAGATGAAAAATAACAACTTTTGTATGCATATAAGTGATAAATTGATATTTTAGAAGCATTTCCTATCAATGATAGTTGGCCTAGATTCGTCATATTCTGCCCTTGTAATATGTTGATTCTGGAGGAAGACTGCTTTGGCCAAGATATCACCTCTAATCCAAGCTGAATTCCTCAACATGTTCTCTAACATATATTGAGACGACTGTATCAAAATCCATGTTAGAGATCAGAAATGAAACTTTGCTATGAAGTCCATGTCATATACATCCATACATAAGTAAAGATTGTGGTCAATACTTAAACATCATTAGTGGATTCTCTCCTTCTTTATGTTCTTAACCCTAATTTTAAAAATAAATTGTCTACTGGAAAATGAGTAAAACTAGGGACACAAGAGAAACATTATGAATTCATTCAATGATATAATCTTCATTCCTGCAATTTGAGCTCTGAACTATTGACTTAAATAGTTTGTGGACCTACTAAAACTTAAAACCGATTCTCGAGATTTTGAAGACTTAAGTTTAGAACTTAGTATTGTTCCTGCTATATGCCTAGAAAGAGTGATAATTAAGTCGAGCCTAAATTAAGAAAAATTCAAGAGAAATGAACAGAAAACAAGTTACAAGGCATATAAGAAAGGCCATTTTTTTTGTTTTGTAAAAGCTCATTGTTGCTTATATGTATCTACAATACTTGCATGATATATATATATATATATGAACTAGAAATTTTCAAACCCCAAGACATTCTTTTCTTCAAAATATTAATTCTAGGGCTTCCAATTTATCCCTAGAATGCCTACAAACTTTAGGGACTAAAAGCTAAGGTCTGTTTAGTACTTAAAGATCAACAATGTTTTGGTTTCTTGGAAAAAATGTTGGCAATACTAAAGGCTCAAGGAGGAGAGGGGTTAAAAAATATATTTCTTTTCTTCCAAGGCACTAGTTGCAAAGAATGCGTGGTGCCTAATTCAAGGTTATGGGATGTGGGGTCAAGTAATCAAGGACAAGTATATAACTCCAAAAGTTTTGGAGTAATGTGAAATAAATCTTGTTAAGAGAATCCTACAAACCTCCATTATATGGAAAACAATCATTACCACTTTTCCATTAGTTGGGAATTGGTTAATGTGGCATATAGAAAAGGAAGACACTCCAAATTGGAATAGATCCATGAATCGAAAGTGTGGCTTCCATAAATTAACTTCAAAATTATCTCTAATTTAAGAGGAAGGGGGTTTATTCACTTTAGTATATTTTTAGATAGGATATAAAAACTACATGATAGGAGCATTGCCTATCCTAGAGGCGATTGGTTTGAGGGAGGAAGATCTAGTTACTTGGTATATGTACGTCAAAAACTTTAGAGCTTGCTATGTCGAAACAAGAGATGATGAATATCAAATTATTTGGTCATTAAATCCAAATGCATATAAAGCTTTAACTACTGAATCTCAACATCTAGAGGTGGAACTAAGTTTGGAAATCTAAGTGTCCAATAAATCCAAAATATTTATATGGCTACTCTCGAATAATAAAGCTTTAACTAAGGATATTTTGCAGATCAAGATATTTTGTGGGGTCTGGAATGAGTATGAATTTTTATTTCAAATGTCAAAATATAATCCCTTTTAGAATTCAATATGAGTATACACAATTGGATTAAATGGATCCAAACTTTGGTTCTAAGTGATGGATCAACATCTAATGATAATAATAATATTAATATATTTTTAAATTCGTAGCCAATTTAGACACCGACTTAGTGTATGAAACTTCCTTGTTTGTGGGACAAGAGGCTCTCCTTCGTGCAATGATTTAATTGCTAAATTTTACAAAGGTGTCTAGATTTGAACTTGTTCGATTCTTGCAACGAAATACATGATCTTAACCATTAAGTTGACTCAATTTGTCCAACAATATGAATAGGAATATGCATGGGGGAAATCTCTAGTGGCAATGACCCCTATTTCAAAAGCTAAGAAACCGCATAGGAATATTTCATTTATGACTATATAAGAAGTTCATATGATTGAGGTTGAAGTCAATAAACATTCCAGAACAATCTAGGAAGAAGGAAAGGCCCTAATATGAAATAGTATAAATGGGCCTTTCATTACATATGTTTATAACAACCAAAAAGATAATCCATTATGGGGTATTTCAATAGATGATTTCCCCAACCAACTTAGGGGGAAATGTATTCGCCTTTTATATATTATTGAAAAACATTGTTCAATTATATATAATATATATATATATATATAATATATATAGATAAACATACCCATACATTCTATTATATTGACTAAAAGTTTGCTTATAGTTGAATTTAGGCTTCTGTGATCCAGATTATGCAAGGTAAGAAAACTTTCGGCAAAATCGCATCATCAGAGTTTCAACCCCCCTCTAAAAAAAAAAAAAAAGAATAGGAGAAAGCAAGAAAAAATTTACAATTGAAAAAATATTTTCAAAACTACACAAATCCTAATAAAACATTGCATAGATAAATAATATATACACACCCCAAACATCTATTTTGTTGTTTAAAAGTGTTCATATTTTCAATTTAGTTCCTAATGTATATGTTAGGGCCCTACAATACTAGTGTATTTCCTCATTGTTATTGTAAGTGTAGCCCCCTTATTGTTATTGTTGTGCCCATGTAGTCCCGATTTTGTTATGATTGTGCCCCATAGAAGCCCATTATTGTTATTGTTATGCCCTTACATTATTATTGTTATGTCGGCTCTGATTATATTGTGACCCCTTAGACTCCTATATATAGAAAGGAGTTTTTATCATTTGAATCATTCAAGAATTATTCATTTGTGTAACATAAAGGAGGTTTCCCCCTCGAAGAAGCTAATTTTTGAAGGCATTGATCTATCTCTTCTTCTTGAGCTGGTTGCATAACATTTGGTATTAGAGTTTTGGATTCTAGGGTTTCGCTTCTTCAAACAAGACATCTTAGCATTTTCACTATAACTTTTTTTATACGGGGCTTTAGAAGCTAAATTTTTTACCACATGGAGCCGAAATCTCAAACAACTGTGTGTAAATTTTTTATATCTTACTTCGCTATATTTTGAAGATATGCTCTGATGAAGTTAGGGTTTTTTCGTGCTCCACAATTTTCTCTCAAACAAGTGACCTAGGGAAAATCGTAAGAACTTTTGTTTCAGGCATTGGATTTGAATTCTGTAAAAAGTGGCTCGAAGTGCACAAACCATAGTTTTTCATGTAGAAATTTTAGGGCTGAAGTTTGTAACAATGGCACATGTCACTTTGTACAACGTTGATCTATTGAATTAGTCCATAATCAGGTCATCGTGGGAGATTTGGCATAACTGTTATTTAAGAATCCAATGACGATCAGACTTATGGGGTTGGAAAGAGGACTTAGAGCGCTACAATAGGAAGACATTTAAGAACTTGGAGATTCAAAATTACAAAGTTACAATCATTTCAAGATTGATCTCCTAAAAGAAAGAAAAACGTGTGTATTTTTAAAAAAAATTCATAATTTTTGTTTGAAAAATCACTTTAAAGTGATTCAAAGGGTATAATGAAGCATATATATTATTGTTTGATTTAAAATTGCCTTGAAGAAAGAAAATGGAAACACCTAGTAAGAAACTAGAAATCTCTACTATGACGCATGAAGAAGAAGAAGAAATGCAACATGATATATCTAAAGTATGAGACCAAGTGCAACAATTTTTTCTCTCACAAAGAGTAACTAGAAATGAAATGGAAGCTAAGATGGATGGTTTGAAGAATAAATTAAAATAAGACATGAATGGTTTGAAGGATGGCATGAAAGGTGTTGACATTATGATTATGGTTTGGCTCTATGGTACAGGTGTTGTACTTGATGGAAACTCACTCATGTGGCAGATCTCAGTTCAGGCACTCAAAATCATTGAAAATGAGATACCCGGAGGTGATCCTAAGAAAATCAGCAGACCCGCAGGTATGCTGACCAAGAAGTGCGGACATACACGCAGGTGCTCCGTTCAGAAGGTGCGGACCCTAGTTTCACTCACTCCAATGCAGAAAAGCACGTGCACGTGGGAATCTTTATGAATGGTCCATGGTATTTGGCCCGACATATTTGATCCTATGGTTTTGGTCCGTGGTTTTGCGTCTAAAAATATTGATCCAAGGTATTGGGTTCCTAGTATTGAATACCTATGGTTTTGGACCATGGTTTGAGGAAAGGCTTGCCTATAAAAAGGAAAGGAGATCACTTGGCTAGGTACTTGAGAAATTTGAATATCTTAAGATCTGAAATTTTGGGTGATTGGCTTTTAAAAGCTAGATCTAAATCAAGGAGAAAACTTAAGGCGAATCTATTGATAGGTCGTGATCTTTCGGGCGAATGAACAGATCTGTGGATCTGGCAGACTGTGGCACATTGGAGGACTGTTAAATTTGGCCCTAATCAGAAGTTTGCAGGTGATCCACGGTGTAAGTGCGGTGGTACGCAGTGCAGAAGAAAGCGCAGTGTGGGGGTACGTAGCACAGAAGAAGGCGCAGTGCGGGGTACGCAGTGAAGAAGAAGGTGTAGTGCATGGGGTATGCAAAGAAGCAGAAGGCGCAGTGCAAGGTACACAACATAGAAGAAGACATAGTGTGGAGGCACGCTGACAGACAGACAATGTAGGTGTGGATCTGAGCAGAAGTACGAAGAGCACAAGAAATATCAGGTGCGGATCTGCGCAGTTTAGACACAGAAGAGCTGCGGATATCTACAGGTTTATATTAGTCAAGTTGCAGACTTTTCCTTGAAGTATTTGTTGGCTGCCTTTTTATCTATTTGCTATAGAGTTATGAGTTTAGTTTACTGGTATTGCCTTTCTATTTACAACATTCTGAGAAATTGGGTGATTCATTGGTTAATTGTATAAGGAGTTTGGTTGATTCATATGTACTTGTTGATTATTTGATGTCCATGGATCCAGTTTGAAAATTAATGAAACGTGGTCCTTAAAGAAGTAAAAAGAGCAAAGGGGGTTATAGCTCCCTTCCAGGAGAGACTGGAAAACGAGAGAGGGTTGTAGCTCTCTGCAGGTTGCAGCCTGCGTACTGGTAAAGGACTTCACCAATACAAAATCATTGTAAAAGGAGTTTCTAATTGAAAGAAGATAGAGACATATTGCAACAAGTGGTTTTCACTCACATTGGGTTTCCACCTTATATTTGGTGTTCCTTGGTGTGATTATCCGTCTTTCTTGTTCTTGCTCATTATTATATGGTACTGACATACAATCTAATGATCAATATCTGAAGAATAAATTAAAGTATAAATTTGGAAGGTATATTGAAAAGAATTTGATAATACTGATTCACCCCCCCTCTCAGTATTATTTCCAA
>APFE030956011.1:104760-153634 GCA_000404065.3 Pinus taeda | reverse complement strand
AATATTAATATATTATTTTTTAAATTACATTATCTTTTTGCCTTTTGATGTTCTAACTACACTAATTCTATTAAAGTAATAATGCATATTTTAGAAAAGATATTAATAGGGCATAAAAAAAAGTTCCCATAAAGTTTCATTTGGACCTTAAAAAATAAGAAAAACATGTATTTGCATTTCAATTACAAAATACTGAAGTGTGTGCATTGGTAAGTATCATGAAACAACATTAATCTAAATTGGCCAATAAATATAAATGCTTATTTAGTCCAATAATATTCTTCATTTTTTATTTTCGCTATTTTTCAATAGACTTTTTCTTCCAACCAATCATGTAGCCATTTTCTTAAATGCGAGCATCAATAATTATCATAAACCAATGTTCATCTAAATTGACTAATAATTATAAATACTTATTTACTCTACCAATAATTTTCCTCATTTTTGATTATCAATTTAAAAATAAACCTTTTTTCCTTGTAACCAATCATATAACCATGTATCCATATATATTATTCTCCCTTTTGGATTAAATTATCTTAAAGCACAAAGATGGAAGGATTTGACACAAAGGTGAAATGACCCATTTGACATGGATCACACACAATTCCAACATAATCATTTTACACAAACACTTTAATAAATATGGTCAGTGAAATACATTAGTCCAATTCTTAGTGGACAGACTTTATTTGTTCCTTGTTAGTTAACTTATCATGGTTAGAGACTTACGCAATTTCAATCAGTGAAATCCATTACCTTAGTTGTAAGTATACTCGAGTAAGTAGTCATTTCACATGCGAAAAATCGATTCAACAAAATAAGAACAAATAGCTCTCACTTGTTTTGACCTTTTTAAATTTTATAGGAAGATATTGGCTGCCATTTTAACTTGATTAAGGCACAATGAACAATAACTGACTATTGACAAATATGTGGTCTGATTTTTGATTGCAATCTACCTTACTGAATTTATAGATCATAATTTATCAGCCAAAAATAAGGTGTTGTCCTCATTTACAAAATCAATGAAGATATATCTAATATGCAGTGAAAAAAATCATTATATTCAGTGGAGAAAATACAATGGTGATATTGATCTCTAGCCTAGATTTATATCTAAAAATTCACTCAGAAAAAAAGTTCAAAGCTTTACATGTATCAAATTTGTGGTGAAAACTTACTTAAACATACTTCAAAACATGGTTTCTATATAAAATATTGAAAAAACATGTTTGGTGTAAAAAATTTACATTGTCATAAAAATCATTTACTGATGGAATGGAATTAAAGATGTAAATACGACGAAGCCATAAAGAACACTTACTATCACAACAAAGAGAAGAGAAAAAGGTCATAGTGTACGAAAATATTCATCTGAAAGGAAGTCTCTAAGTTCATGATGTTTCATCCTTCACTTACTGCAAATGTGATTACTAGCTTGCTTGAAAAATAACAACCTTTGAATGCATGTGGAATTTTATTTAAGAAGCATTTCACATGAATCATAGATGACCCATATTCATCATCGATTTCCTTTATGATAAACTGATGAGTGAAGATGGAATTTTCCAAGACACCACCTCTGATCCAAGATAATTTCCTCAACATGTTATCTACCAAGATGAAAATAACAGCTTTTGTATGCAAATGAGTGATAAATTGATATTTTAGAAGCATTTCCTATGAATAATAGTTGGCCCAGATTCGTCATACTCTACCTTTGCGATCTGTTGATTCTGGATGAAGACCGCTTTGACAAAGATAACACCTCCAATCTAGGCTGAATTCCTCAACATGTTCTCTGAAATATATTCAAGAGGTTGTATCAAAAGCCATGTTAGAGATCAGAAATGAAATTTTTCCATGAAGTCCATGTCATATACATCCATAGAGTAGAGATTGTGGTTAGTACTTAAACATCATTAAAGGATTATCTTCTTCTTTATGTACTTAACCGTAATTTTAAAAATAAATTGTCTACTGGCAGATGAGTAAAATGAGGAACACAAAAGAAACATTCTGAAATAATTCAATGATATAAGCTTCATTCCTGCAATTCGAGCTTTGAACTACTGACTCAAATAGCCTGTGGACTTACTACGACTTAAAGCAAAAATCTTGAGATTTTGAAGACTTAAGTTGACAAGAGTGATAATTAAGTTTAGCCTAAATTAAGAGAAATTCAAGAGAAATGAACAAAAAACAAGTTACAAGGATAATAAGAAAGGCCATAATTTTTTGTTGTTTTTGTAAAAGTTCGCTATTGCTTATATTTATTTTCAATACTTGCATGACAAAACAGCATAACAATCACAATATATATTATATTATTATATTATATATATAATATATATATATATATAATATATAAAACAATATTTTTTCAAACCCAATACATTTTTTTTTCAAAATATTAATTCTAGGGCTTCCAATTTATCCCTAGAATGCCTACAAACTTTAGAGACTAAAAGCTAATGTCTTCTTAGTATTTATAGATCAACAAAGTTTTGGTTTCTTGAAAAAATGTTGGCAATACTAAAGGCTCAAGGAGGACAGGGGTTAAAAAAAAATTCTTTTTCTCCAAGGCATTAGTTGTAAAGAATGCATGGTGACTAATTCAAGGTTATGGGATGTGGGGTCAAGTCATCACGGAATCCTAAAAATCTTGTTCAGAGAATCCTAAAAACTTCTACTATATGGAAAAGAATCATTACAAAATTTCCATTAGTTGGGAATTGGTTAATGTGACATGTAGAAAAGGAATCCACTCCAAATTTCAATAGAAACATGGATCAAAAGTGCGGATTCCATAAATTAACTTCAAAATTATTTCTAATTTAAGAGGAAGGGGGTTTTATTCACTTTAGTATATTTTTATATAGGATACATAAACTACATAGTAGGAGCATTTCCTATCCTAGAGGAGATTGATTTGAGGGAGGAAGATGCAGTTACTTGGTAGACGTACACCACAAACTTAAGGGATTTCTATGTTGAATTAAGAGATGATGATTATCAAATTATTTGGTCATTAAATCCAAACGGATATAAATATTTAGCTATTGAATCTCCACTTCTAAGTTCATGATGTTTCATCCTTCACTTACTGCAATTGTGATTACTGGCCCGCTTGAAAAATAACAACCTTTAAATGCATGTGAAAAAAAATAAAAATGTATTATTTTCGAAGCATTTCACATGAATCATATATGGCCCAGATTCATCATCCACTGCCTTTGTGATACACTGACGAGGGAAGATGGAATTTTACAAGACACCACCTCTAATCCAAGACAAATTCCTCAACATGTTATCCAACAAGATGAAAAATATCAACTTTTCTATGCATATGAGTGGTAAATTGATATTTTAGAAGCATTTCCTATGAATGATAGTTGGCCCAGATTTTTCATACTCTGCCTTTGTGATATGCTGATTCTGGAGGAAGATCGATTTGGCCAAGATAACAACCATAATCCAAGATGAATTCCTCAACATGTACTCTGACATATATTCAAGAGGCTATATTGAAAGCCATGTCAGAGTTCAGAAATGAAACTTTATTCATGAAGTCCATGTCATATACATCCATAGATAAGTAGATATTGTGGTTAATACTTAAACATCATTTATGGATTGTCTCCTTCTTTATGTTATTAATCCTAATTTTGAAAATAATTTGTCTACCGACAAATGAGTAAAACTAGGAACACAAAAGCAAAATTCTGAATTCATTCAATGATATAAGCTTCATTCCTGTAATCTGAGCTTTGAACTACTGACCTAAATAGTTTGTGGACCTACTACAACTTAAAACATACTCTTGAGATTCTGAAAACTTAAGTTTAGAACTTAGTGTTGTCACTACTATATGCTTGGCAAGAGCGATGATTAAGTCGAGCCAAAATTAAGAGAAATTCAAGAGAAATGAACTGAAAACAAGTTACAAGGCAAATAAGAAAGGCCATAAACATTTTATTGTAAAAGCTCATTATTGCTTATATGTATCTGCAATACTTGCATGACATATATAATAATTATATTATATATATATATATATATATATATATATATATATATATATATATATATATATATATATATATATATATATGAACTAGAAATTTTCAAACCCCAAGACATTCTTTTCTTCAAAATGTTAATTCTAGGGCTTCCAATTTATCCCTAGAATGCCTACAGACTTTAGAGAGTAAAAGACAAGGTTTGCTTAGTACTTAGAGATCAACATGTTTTGGTTTCTTGGAAAAAATGTTGGCAATACTAAAGGCTCAAGGAGGACAAGGGTTAAAAAATATATTTCTTTTCTCCAAGGCACTAGTTTCAAGGAATGCATGGTGACTAATTCAAGGTTATGGGATGTGATGTCATGTCATCAAGGACAAGTATATAAATCCAAAATTTTTGGAGTAATGCAAAAAAAATCTTGTTAAGAGAATCCTAAAAATCTCCATTATATGGAAAACAAGAATTACAACTTTTTCATTAGTTGGGAATTGGTTAATGTGGCATATAGAAAAGGAAGATACTCCAAATTGGAATAGATCCACGGATCGAAAGAGTGGCTTCCATAAATTAACTTCAAAATTATTTCTAATTTAAGAGGAAGGGGGTTTTATACACTTTAGTATATTTTTAGATAGGATATAGAAACTACATGGTAGGAGCATTTCCTACCATAGAGGAGATTGGTTTGAGGGAGGAAGATGAAGTTACTTGGTAGATGTACACCGAAAACTTAAGAGCTTGCTATGTTGAATTAAGAGATGATGATAATCAATATAATTGGAAATTAAATCCAAACGGATATAAAGCTTTAGCTACTGAATCTCAACATGTAAAGGTGGAACTAAGTTTGGAAATCTAAGTGTCCAACAAATCCAAAATATTTATATGGCTACTCTTGAATAATAAAGCTTTAACTGAGGATATTTCGCAAATCCAGATATTTTTTGGGGCTTGAAATTAGTAGGAATTTTTATTTCAAATGCCAAAATATAATCTCTTTTAGAATTCAATATGTGTATACACAATTGGATTGAATGAATCCCAACTTTGGTTCTAAGCGATGAATCAACATCTAATATATATATATAAGTCGTAGCCAAGTTAGACGCCAAATTAATGTATGAAACTTCCTTGTTTGTGGGACAAGAGGCTTGCCTTCATGCAGTGATTTAATTGCTAAAGTCTACAAAGACGTACATACTCAACCCTCGTCTAGATTTGAACCTGTTCGCCTCTTACAACAAAATACATGATCTTAACCATTAAGCCCACTCAATCTATCCAACAATATGAATAGGAATATGCATGGGGGAAATATCTAGTGACAATGACCCCTATTTGGAAAGCTAAGCAACCACATAGGAATATTTCATTTATGACTATGTAAGAAATTCATATGATTGAGGTTGAAGTCGATAAACATTCCCAAACAATCTAGCAAAAAGAAAAGGCCCTAATATGAACTAGTATAAATGGGCCTTTAATTATATATGTTTATAACAACCAAGAAGCTAATCCATTATGGGGGCTTTCAAGAGATGATTTCCCCAACCAACTAGGGGCAATGTATTCCCCCAACCAACTAGGGGACAATGTATTCCCCAAATTTTAATACAACATTGTTCAATTATATATATAAACATAACCCATACATATATTATATTGACTAAACGTGATTATAATTGAATTTAGGCCTCTGTGATCTATATTATGAAAAGTAAGAAAACTTTCGGTAAAAATCACATATAAGATTTTTTTGGACGCTTTTCGAACCATCCAGTGTGGTTCATCGTCAGGTCAAGATGATGAACGACGATGAACCACACTAGATGGTTCGAAATGATAAGACTTTGATGATGTTATTTTTACTGAAAGTTTTCTTACTTTTCTTAAAAGTGCTTATATTTTCACTTTAATTGCTAATGTAATATACCAAGCACAAAACATTATAGAAAATTTACATAATCATATTTTAAAGAAAATATGTGTTTCCATATAACCATATTTTAGAGAATATATGTGTTTATTAAAAATAATAACCAACTAAAGTGCATAAACACTATTTTGGGTTAACTATCAGTTTTTCCTTGTTTTGGTAAAAGAAAAAAAATCTTGTAACATACTAATATCTTCATAGCGCTCTTATTACAACTTGGGAAAGAAGATTATTTACAAAAGTTCATAACCTAAATCATAACATATCTATGACTATACAAAAAACATGTTTATAGCTATACAAAAAATTGGGAAAAGGAGTAGAGCAATTGGTCTTTATTAAGTGTTTGTTGGCCGGAAGACAATTTTTGAAACCTACGTACCCTTATTTGTTGCTCTCTAGGAGGTCAAACATTCTTGAAGTAAGAGAAGATGAACTTGCAATCTACTAGAAACGATGTAAGGATGTTGCTAATCCCCCTCCAAAAAAAAAAAAAAAAGGAGAAAGCATGAAAAAGTTTACAATTGAAAAAATATTTTCAAAACTACACAAATCCTAATAAAACATTGTATAGATAAATATTTACACACCCCAAACATCTATTTTGTTGTTTAAAAATGTTCATATTTTCAATTTAGTTCTTAATGTATCTATTAGGTCCCTATAATACTAGTGTATTTCCTCATTGTTATTGTCAGTATAGCCCCTTATTGTTATTTTTGTGCCAATGTCGTCCCCATATTGTTATGATTGTGCTACATAGAAGCCCACTATTGTTATTGTTGGGCCCTTACATTATTATTGTTATGTCAGCTCTGATTATATTGTGACCCCATAGACTCCTATATTTAGAAATGAGGTTTTGTCATTTGAATCATCCAAGAATTATTTATTTGTGTAATGTAAAGGAGTTTACCCCCTTGAAGAGGCTAATTTTGAAGTCTTTGATCTATATCTTCTTCTATTTTGTGAGCTGGTTGCATAACATTTAGTATCATAGGTTTGTATTCTAGGGTTTTGCTTCTTCAAACAGGTCATATTGGAAATTTTTTTATAACTTATTTTCTACGAGGCTTCGGAAGCTGAAATTTTTATCACATGGAGACGAAATCTTAGAGAACTTCGTGTGAAAATTTCAGATCTTGGTTCACTATATTTTTGTATATATGCTATGAGGAAGTTAGTGTTTTGCGGGCTCCATAATTTTGTCTCAAACAAGTGGCATAGAGAAAATCGTCATAACTTTTGTTTCAGGGATCGGATTTGAATTCTGTAAAAAATGGCTGGCGATTTTATGGCCAAAGGTTTAAACAATGATATGTGGCATGTCGTACAACTTTTCTCTCCTAAACTAGTCCATAATCAGGGCATCGTGTAATATTTGACATAACCGTTTCTTGAAGAATTCAATCTCAATTAGACTTATGGGGTTGGAAAGAGGACTCAGAGCGCTACCACAAAAAGAAATTTCAGAACTTGGAAATCTAAAATTACAGAGTTACAATCTTTTCAAAATCGAACTCCTAAAAGCAAGAAAAATGTGTGTATTTTTTTGAAATTGCATAACTTTTGTTTGAAAAATTAGTTTGAAGTGATTCAAAGGGCATAGTGAAGCATAAATATCATTGTTGATTTTCAAAATGCCTTGAAGCAAGAAAATGGAAACACCTAGTAAGCAACTAGAAAGCTCTACTATGATGCATGAAGAAGACGAATAAATGCAACATGATATATCAAAATTATGAGACCAAGTGCAATAAATTTTGCTCTCACAAAGAGTAACCAAAAATGGAATGGAAGCTAATATAGATGGTTTGAAGGATAGCTTAAAATCACACATGGCATGTTTTAAGGATGGCATGAAATCAAATATGGATGGCGTGAAGCTAATATGGATGGTATAAAAGAAAAAACAAATTTACATGGTCGAGTTGAAAAATGGTTTAAAAGCAAACATGGAGGGTTCGAAAAAGTCACTACAAGAAATGATTCCTAATAGCAAAAAGGTATTAGATGAAACTGATGATGAGAAAAAAAGAAATGTTAATCATGATTTCATAGAATCTAACATTGGATTGAAGACCCACCATATTCCAAAGAACGATATGAGAAAATTTGATGACAAGGATCCGTAACATGGATACTAAAAATGGAGCAATATTTTCATCTTCATAATGTGCAACAAACACAAAATTTACGCATTGCAACTTTATATTTAGAATCCAATCAATTTGTATCTTATCGATAACTTTCTTCTCATAAACCACTTTTCACTTGGTCAATTTTTGCAGAGGAAATGATAGCATATTATGAGGATACATAGAGCAACACCTTCTTTAGCCAATTGATAAATCTCAAACAAAAGGGTTCAATGGCAGAGCACATTGAGGACTTCCAAAAATTGAATATAAGGGTAAATGATATTCAATAGAAGCATAGGATTGATGTCTTCATAGGGAATTTACAAGATAACATCCAACATGAGGTTCACCTTTGGGAACCTGATTCATTGGAGAAGGCATTCAGGTTGGCAAGAAAAATTGAAAGAAAAATTATGGTAATAAGAAAGCCTGCCACTCACAACTTTAAAGATGGAAGTGTTGTTTCTTCTAGCCTTCCACAACCTACAAGGTTGAAACCACAAAAATTGGAAGAAAAAGAGCAAAAGGGCTTTGTTACAATTGTGATAGAAACTACACTAAAGGTCATAAGTGTGCTAAGAAGAAATTAATTTACATAGATTGGGAAGAGGAGGAAGAAAGAGGACAAAAAACATCAAAAGAAGAGGATATACACTAGGAACCAACCCTAGAGAAAGAATAAATGAATCCAACTATATCTTTTATGCATTGACAAGAATTACCACTCCTCAAACTCTGAATATAGAAGGACATATCAAGAAGAAAAAGGTAATAATGTTGATTGATTTGGGTACTACCCATAATTTTATTCATTGTAAGATAACTAAGGAATTGAATTGCCTCCTAAATCTAACATCAAAGTGTCAAGTGATGGTTGCAAATGGAGGAACCATAAATTTATTTGGAAAGTGCCATAATACCAAGCTATCCATGGGCGAATATGTATTGAATAGTCCAATTCTTTCCATTCCAATGGGTGGTGCTGATGTTGTACTAGGAATCCAATGGTTATCTTTGGGTACGATAACTTTTAAATTTCAAGAACTTTTCTTGATTTTTTTTTGGGAAGGAAAGGAATTTAAATTAACGGGCATCAAAAGGAAACCAAGAAAGATAATAAACTCTAATGGCATGACAAGTCTTATATAGAAAGAATAATGGGGTGTAATTGCACAATTATGTTCACTATAAGTTCAAACATCGAAATCATCTATTTCTCCAGATCTCCGAAAAGTCTTGGACAATCATTCTAAGGTTCAAGAAATGGAATATCACATAGAGAATCAACAAAAAGTTCTCCAACTTTTAAAAGATAACCTCACTTTGGTGCAAAATAGAAGGAAACAAAAGACAAGCACAACGGAATAAGTTTTGATGTAGGTGACTAGGTATTTTTACAGCTACAACCATACAAACACATGTCCCTCATGAAAGCTAAGAAGGATAATAAGTTATCCCCAAAGTAATATGGTCCTTACAAGATGTTGCAAAAGATTGTATTATAGCATACAAATTAGAGCTTCATGCATCTTCTCGAGTGCACCCAGTTTTCCATGTTTCATGCTTAAATAAGGTTATAGGTGACAAGCTCCCAGTTCAAACAATATTGCCAGAAATTAACGAGGAAGGAAAATGCTATTGGAACCTGAAGCAGTCACGGAAACAAGAACTCGACAAATACAAAATCTATCAATTTCAAAGTATCTCATCAAGTGGAAGGTCTTATCCACTGAAGATTCCACATGGGAGGATGAGAATTTTATACAGAAGCATCCAGAACTACTTAAGCATTGAGTAATGTTAGGATATTCTGACACATAGGAAATAGTTAAGTATAACTTGGTCTAGTGTAGAGTTAGGTAAAGTGTGTTTCTTTACTATGTACTTTTGTAACTTACAATCCGACAGTCACGATATGTAGTGATCTGACAGTTCATTCTCTTCTCGGTATTACTGACACTTGATCTGTGGCTTAACACCCGATTGGTCCATGATATCTATTTAAAGAGCATGGAGGGTCATTTGTAGAGTAACCATTTATGAGAGAAGCTTATGTATATTTTCATTCTTTTATTAGTAAATTGCTTGAAGTGGCCGAGTTGGCTCAAGCGTGGACTGTCTCCCTCTTTGAGGGTTTTAACCACGTCAAAAATACTAGTGTATTGATATGTGATCTATTTGTGAGCGGTGTCCTTTGGTGTTCTGTCTGAGGAACTTACCCTGTAAATTCCTACATGGTATCAGAGCTATTTGAGGGCCGTATCTGTTGGTGATCCAAATCTGAAGCCGATAGAACTGCATCCGTCTGCTGTTTCCTAGATCTACTGTTTCTGACTGATTTCGGGACGATATTACTGCTCTATTGTGTTAGGAGCATCTGTTCCAGTGAGGAACCCCTTTCGTTTCACGTAAAAAGGTTTCTGGCAGCCCTAGCTATGTCATTTTTAAGATCTGGAGGTATATAGTGTTTATTTGCAGTTTCTATGTTATGAAACCAGCTCAAGAAAAGATAGAAAAGATAGATCAACGCCTTAGAGTTCAGCCTCTTCGAGGGGGCAACCTCCTTTACATTACATAAATGAACAATTCTTGGATGATTCAAATGACAAAATCTCCTTTCTATATATAGGAGTCTAAAGAGTCTCAATATAATCTAGCCGACCTAACAATAATAATATAAAGCCACAAAAATAACAATAGAGGGATTCTATGGGGCACAGTAATAACAACATGGGGGCAATAGGGGCACAAAAATATTAATAAGGGGTATAACTACAATAATAATGGGGTAATCACTAGTATTATAGGGACCCAACATTCTAATTATTTTCTCTATGTATATTTCGGTTTATTTAGCTCTTTGTTTTTTTATTACCAAATCTATACCTTTCATTTCTGCGTATGCTCTTTGCTCCGCAAATTTGTGCGATTTGGGAAAATTAGAAACATAAAGGAAGGATTTTTCTCATGCGTATGGTCTTTTTCGCCGCGCCTTAGTGTGGTCTTGGAAAATAAAAAATATTGAGGAAAATATTTAGTTTCCTGCTGAAGCTAACTTCAAGTCGTAAGGTTTGTTTTTTTTTGTATGTTCGTGTTGGGTTTTGTGTTTTTTGTTTTGTAGGGAAAAAAGAGTTTTCCCCAGTAAGCACGTAGCCCAAAGCTTCAGTGACTAAAAAAAAAAACCAAAAAACCCCTTGCTCTTTTCCAAAAATTACTAACCTTTTAATCTAGCTCACTTGGTCCAAAGACGACTTTATGAGAGTAGAGGTCTTGAGTTCAAGTCTTCCTTTTTTGAGCTAATTAGATTAAGTTTGGAAAGGGGGCAATTTTTTTTTTAATATAAAATTATCATTCATTTCTGCACATTCTTGCACTTCGTCAGCATCTTCAACAACTTTTCTTCAAGAAGCCATAACTTCTTCATCTGGAAGCCATTTTCAGAGTCGTTTTTTTGAACCAGGCTAATTTTTTGAGATATTTCCATTGGAACACTTAGTTTCAGCATATATAGCTTCGGTTTATGTTAAAATGGAAAGTCCATGCCAAGTTATTCTTGACAACACCAACTACTTCCAATGGTGGTCCTACATTGTGGATTTACTTAGAAGTAAAGGTCTTTACGGAATAGCCTCAGGCCAAGAAACCAGACTGAAAGATGAAGATAAGGCAGCCAAATGGGAAAATAGGAAAGATCAAGCATGTGGGTTGATAGGGATGTCTATTTCTCCAGACCTTAGATTCCATATCTTAGAACTTGATACTCTTGATGAAGCAATGAAACAAATCACTAAAGTTTTTGGAATTAAAAATGAACTTAGAGCCCATCAACTCGAAAATGAGTTGCTTACATTGGACCCCAATATTTTTTCTTCCATTGAAGATTTTCTGTCCAAGTTCAAGGCCCTTAGACTTCTCTTGGAAGGTTTTAAGGTTAAGAAAGAAGATGGTAAACTTATCTTTTCCATTCTTACTAAGTTGGGACTAGCCTACTTTGTGTTCATTTCCACCTTCCATTCTATAAGAGAAGCCTTCATTTCTCAAGGACAAGCCTACAAGTCCCCTTCCTTTGATTCATTTTGTGATTCTTTAATAGGAGAACAAGAAAAACTCTTACAACTTGGTCTTCTTAATCTTAGAAACTCTTATAAGAAAGCCTTAGCCACACAACAACAACCAAATTCAAAGAATCCTAAGAAGCAGTATCCTAAAAAGAATGGTCCTAAACCAAACAAGGGTCCTAAGCAATTTCAGCCTCAAAATGAAAAATCATTTCAACAAAATGATAAGGAAAATAAAAAAAGGGAAGAAGATTGATAGACATTGCCACTTTTGTAATCGAGATGACCACTTAGAATCCAAATGCTTTAAGAAGATGGAAGCCTTGGAAGTAGCAATGAAGAAGCATAACATCCATTTGGAGCACTCTTCAACTTCAACTTCATCTTCAGGAATAACACTTTCTGCATGTAGTTGTCAAACATCTCGGTCTGGATATGCACTAAATGTATCTTCTTCTTCTAATACTCATGAGTGACTCATTGATTTTGGAGCTTCTTATCACATTGCCAAAAACAAAGCCATGTTTTCTTCTTTAAATGACTGTAACACCAAAAATATATGTGTTAGTGATGATAGATCTCTTAGTGTTGTAGGAACTAGATCTGTTCATATAGAAAATGGTCAATTTAATGATGTATTATGTGTTCCAACCTTATCTTGCAACCTTCTATCTGTATATCAGATAACTCATCTAGGTGAAGGTAAAATCGTTGAATTTTCACCTCACGATGTTGTAATTAAGGACCTAAGAGATCCTAGACAGATTTTAGCTACTGGCATTATTGATGATTCTACAAGGTTGTATAAGTTTAACAACTTTGGGTCATCAGATCTTCCCTCGGTATTTGTTGCTCATAATGATGAAGTGAGCAAACTTTGGAATGAGCGATTTGGTCACTTAAACTATCGCTCCCTTTAGAGTCTATGTAAAAAAAATATGGTGACAGGTCTTCCAATGGTATCTTGCCGAGATGGTGTTTGTTCCGTATGTGTACTCGAAAAACATCATCGAGATGGTTTTGAAAAAAGTGCCTCTTGGCATGCCTTTTCCCTTTTATAGCTTGTGCATAGTGATTATGTGGTCCACTTCCAGTTGTTTCATTCTCTGGCTACAAGTATTTCTTAACTTTCATTGATGATTTCTCCAGACACACTTGGGTATACTTCTTAAAACTCAAGAGTGAAGTATTTAACATGTTTTTGGCCTTTAAGGCCTTTGTTGAAAAACAATCTGGACATCAAATTCTTAAGCTAAGATTTGATAATGGCAGAGAATATGTTAACAACAAATTCATCAACCTCTGCATTGAGAATGGAATTCAAATGCAACATACTATTCCATATACTCCACAACAAAATGGTGTAGCTGAAAAGAAGAATCACACCTTAAAGGAAATGGCTAATTGTATGCTTCAATCTAAAGGACTTAGTCTTAATCTTTGGGCAAAAGCAATTAACTGTGAAAATTGCATAATAAATCACATTCCTACTAATGTTTTAAAGAATATCACTCAAGAAGAAGCATGGAGCTCAATTAAACTAGATGTAAGTCACTTTCGTGTTTTTGGAAGTGAAGCATGGGCCCATATTCCATATGAGAAACATAAAGATTTAGAACCTAAGAGTGAAAAATGTATTTTTGTTGGATATTTTGAAGATCTCAAAGGATATAGACTTATTCCACTTAAGTCCAAAAACGTTATCATTAGAAGAGATGTAAAATTTGCTGAAAATATATCGGCCTACGAGCCTAGTTCAGCTGATGTGCCACCTCTCTCTATCTCTTCTACTTTTGAAAATATTTCTTCTTCAGATGATGAAAGCGAGGATGACAATCCTCCCCCACCTTCTTAGGATCCTTCTTCAGCTCTTCAGCTTCCAAAATGGGTTCATGCTACTCGGGATGCACTAGGCGCTCTTGTCGGTGATCCTACAGATCAGCGACGTACACGTTCTCAGTTCGATACAGCCTCTTCTTTACTGGCTCAAGATTTAGCGAATTATGATCCTAACACCTTTGCAGAAGCTTCAGGCCATCCAGATTGGAACGCAGCTATGAATGAAGAATATTGTTCATTATTGGCAAATGATACATGGGATCTTGTTCCTCTACCAAATGGACGAAAACTTGTTAGATGCAAATGGGTTTACAGAACCAAGTATGGACCAGATGGAAAAGGTTTATAGATGACACTTTCATCATTTGGCCTCATGGAAAAGAAAAATTAAAGGATTTCCTACAACACCTAAACAGTCTATCCAATTCCATCAAATTCACCATGGAAATAGAGGAGAATGAAGACCTTCCTTTTCTTGACATCTTAATCAAAAGAAACAAAGATGGATCCATATCACACCAAGTTTATCGTAAGAAAACCCATATGGAACATTACCTACATGCCAACTCTCACCACCATCCATACCAAAACATAGGTGTTCTCAACACTCTAGCAACCAGGCCGTTCGTATTTCAGATGAAAATCACTTCGAGGATGAAAAGAATCATCTTATGAATGTATTCATAGAAAATGGATACAAAAAACACCAAGTGATCAAAGCCTTTAAGAATGTTGAGAATCCTAAAAACAAACAATCACTAGATGACCATTTAGGCAAAGTACACCTCCCTTACATATCAAGCACAACAGATAAAATTGCGCACATATTAAAAAGGAACAAAATTAGAACTTCTTTCAAACCCATGAACACCATCAGTAGATGCCTAAAATCGGTCAAAGATCCTGTTGATCCCAAATGGCACAAAGGAGTTTACATGGTTCCGTGTTCCTACGGAAAAACATACATTGGAGAAACTGGTCGATCTATCCATACCAGAATTCAAGAACATGCCGCCGATATAAAACATAACCGCACAAAAACCTCAGCTCTAGCTGAACACTCCAGTAAAACCAATCATCACATCTGCATTGACAACTCTAAGGTGGTAGCCAAAATAGATCATTATCACCATAGAAAATTAAGAGAAGCCATAGAAATAGGTAGAAACCCTAACAACCTCAATTGAGATGAAGGATGGAAAATAAGTGATAGTTGGATTCCTACTTTAACATCCTAGAACACCCTCTCCTCCTCCCTCCACACTTCACACTTGTACTAGACACTTAACCTAACTTCCAACTCTTAAAATTAAAATAAAAAACATTAATTTACATCTTAGACTAAAAACTATGAATCTTAGGTTACTAATATTAACATTAATATTAATTAAACAGTAATATTTTAGAAATATAATACCAACTAGAAAGATTTTATGATATAAAATCAACAAGATTCTAAACAAATAACTAAATTAATTATAAATATAATAAAAATTACTAAAATTACAAAAAGATTATTAGAAACAAACACTAATAAAAAACTAGTATTAATTAACATTAAGATTATTATTAGAATCAAACTAATTAATTTACTCTAAATTAATCAAGAACAAAACTAAAAATAAAAAAAATTAATTATAAAATAAAAACATAATTAATTATAAATAAATTTAAATAAATTTAATATTTTCATTTATTCAAGAACAAATAAAAATTAATTAATAAAATAAAACAAACTAACTAACCAAATTTAACAAAAACAAAAAAAAACAAACCATTAAACTATATTAAATTTTAGGTTTATTTTTCAATTTTCATAAAAATAGAATTAAATTTAATTTCTTTACCATATAATCAATATAAAATTTTTTTAACTAGTAAACAAAGGAATCTAAATAAATGCTAAATTAAATAAATTAAATTATTTTTTACTGATATTAAATCATTAATATTATTATGCTTATTATATAATTAAATATTTCATTCATATAGTTAAATATTTCAATCTTAATTTTAATTTAAATTCATTCTATTTATTATTAGCATATAAAAAAATATTAAACCCTAATATTACAAAACAATTGTGTCAGGGTCAACTTCCATTCCCTATACATCTCTTAACCCTAATTATTCAAAGTATAATGAGATCTGTCCTACACAATTTTTGATCTCTCCTGATGATGAGCCACGGTGGATGGATCGAAACGTCAATACAAACAATCATGGATGCGAGAACTCCGGAAGAGAACTACACACAAAGCACTGATCGTAGAAGCCTCAAAACAATAACATAAAGCTCGTCTTGTTGCTAAGGGTTTTTCACAAGTTGAAGGCATTGACTATACTAAAATCTTCTCCCCTGTTGCCAAAATGAACTCTATCCACCTTGTTCTTTCCCTTGCTGCCTCTTTCAAATGGGAAGTCCATCAAATGGATGTTAAATCTGCCTTCTTGCATGGGGACTTGCATGAAGAAATTTATATGGAACAACCTACTGGCTTTATACAAACAAACTCCAGCCTTGTATGTCGGCTTAAGAAATCCCTTTCTGGTCTCAAGCAAGCTCCTTGGGCTTGGTATGCCAAAATGGATAGCTTTCTTTTAGAAACTGACTTTTCTAGGTGTCATTCTGACAAAACTGTCTACACTAAGAAAGTGGGAAAGTCTCTTATCATTCTTGTTTTTTATGTTGATGATATTATCCTCATTGGTAGTGATCCTAACCTTATAAACCATGTGAAGTCCAACCTTAAAAAGAAGTTTGAAACGACTGACTTAGGACTCTTGCATTATTTTCTTGGTCTTAAAGTCTTGCAATCCAAGGAAGGTATCTCCCTTTCCTAGTCCAAGTATTCCTGTTATCTTCTACGCCATTTTCACATGGAAGACTATAAGCCAGCCCCTTCTCCCTTTCAGCATGGAGCCAAACTTTCAATCACTTCTACTTCCCTTGAAGTTGATGCTACCTTATACCGTCAACTTGTAGGAAAAATTCTGTATCTGACCCATACTCATCCTAACCTTTCCTTTGTTGTTGGCCTTATTGCTTGGTTTATGAAAAACCCATATGAAAGTCATTGGAAAGCAGCTAAAAGAATACTTGGTTATGTTCAAGGTACAGTCCAGTTTGGCATTCATTACAGTGTAGAAGCATCTTCTCTATTGGTTGGTTTCACTGATTCTGATTGGGCTAGTGACCCTGATGATCGAAAGTCTACTGCAGGTTATGTGTTCACTCTTGGTTTAGGACCTATTACATGGGCTTGCAAGAAACAAAGTGCCATTTCTCTTTCTTTAGTAGAAGCAGAGTATCATGGTGCCATAGAAGCTAGTAAGGAAGCCCTGTGGCTTCGTCAGATCCTATTAGAGTTTGGATTTCAGTAGCAGCATCTGACTACACTTTGGTGTGATAATCAAAGTGCCATTCAACTATGCAAAGATCCAGTCCAACATCAGCGCAGAAAACACATTGAACTACACATGCACTTCATCAGAAAGCTCATTCATGACCATGTTCTTGAAGTGCAATATTGTTCAACAGATGATCGAGTTGCAGACATCTTCACAAAGGCTCTCACAGAGGCGAAGTTCACTAAACTTCGATTTATGGTTGGAGTTCAGGAAGTTGGCACTAAGGGGGGATAGGCTCTAGTGCCTCCATCCTTCTCCTATTGTGTCATATTTGTAAATCCTTCAATCCTATCCCAAGTTGTTCTTAAGGGGGGATGTTAGGATATTCCGACACATAGGAAATAGTTAAGTATAACTTGGTCTAGTGTAGAGTTAGGTAAAGTGTGTTTCTTTACTATGTACTTTTGTAACTTACAATCCGACGATCACGATATGTAGTGATCCGACAGTTCATTCTCTCCTCGGTATTACTGACACTTGATCTGTGGCTTAACACTCGATTGGTCCATGATCTCTATTTAAAGAGCATGGATGGTCATTTGTAGAGTAACAGTTCATGAGAGAAGCTTATGTAAATTTTCATTCTTTTATTAATAAATTTCCTGAAGTGGTTGCGTTGGCTCAGACCATGGACTGTTTCCCTCTTTGAGGGTTTTAACCACGTCAACAATACTGGTGTATTGATCTGTAATTTGTTTGTGAGTGGTGTCCTTTGGTGTTCTGTCTAAGGAACTTACCCTGTAAATTCCTACAAGGAAAACACTTTTTTGAAGGAGAGGGGCATGTTATGTCCCTATAATACTAGTGTATTCCTTCATTATTATTGTCAGTGTAGCCCCCTTATTGTTATTGTTGTGCCCATGTAGTCCCCATATTGTTATTATTGCGCCCCATAGAAGCCACTATTGTTATTGTTGTGCCCTTACATTATTATTGTTATGTCGGCTTTGATTATATTGTGACCCATTACACGCCTATATATAGAAAGGAGGTTTTATCATTTGAATCATCCAAGAATTATTCATTTGTGTAATGTAAAGGAGGTTCCCTCGAAGAGGCTAATTTTGAAGTCATTGATTTATCTGTTCTTCTAGTTTGTGAACTAGTTGCATAACAATATCAAACACAACGCATTATAGAAAATGTAATCATATTCTAGAGATTATATGTGCTTTTTAAAGAATGCAATCAATTAAAATACACAAATTCATAAAACAATATTCTTTGGGTTAATGAAAAAAACATATCATTGGGCATTACCATTGCACAGTTCCCTTCATTTCAAGGATGGTAACTAAGGGTAAACACTAAATTCTTCTAAGGTGTAGCGCTAGGTCAAAAACTCATCAATGAATCAAACCTAGCTCAACATTGACTCACAAAGGGAAATTAAGTGGGATTTGAATAGGGGTGGAAATGATAACAATTTTCTTACAACCACTCAAGTTAGACCCAATTTACATAGTAACATTTGAACATATCAATATCTACATAGCATTCTTACCATAAGAAAAATATTTAAAAAATATCATGACCTAAAACATAACATATCTACAACCCTACTATTGAAAAAACAAAATATCAAGGATGGAGAGTAGGGCAATTGTTCTCCAAGGTGTTTCAAAATTGGAGGTAATGTTTTGAAAATTGTGTACCCCTATTTGTCCCCCTCCAAGCAACCTAATTTCTTAAGGTGGGGAAAGATTACAAGTGTTAACTTGTGACCCAATGGATATGATGAAGATGCATTCACGGATTCCCCTCTAAAATAATAAAATCCCATACAAAATATTCAAAAGTTTGAAATTGAAAACACATCTATTACACAAAATTTCCAAAACTCTATAATTCAAAATACATATTTAAAATAATACAAAATATTAAAAAGTCTAGAACTGAAAATACACTATTGTAGCTACATATAAATATGAACAAACACAAATTTATAACCTAAAATCTATAAATTATTTAAAATACACAATTTAAAGTATATGTTTATAACCATGATATTGACCATGACCCTTATTTTAGAATTTGTTATTATTATAATTTGGCTTAAATTGAAATATGAATTGATAATATATATTTAGAAATTTGGACATTTTATAATTACAAAGTAATGTTTTTTTATTCACATTGAAAAGAGACTGTTTTAACATTTCATACTTAATGAAACATTTTATTATTTTATTAAATTTGTAATATTCCAAGTATACTAATTCTTTTCAAATAATGCAAGCCTTAGAAAAAGCATTAATTGAGCACTAAAAAAACGTTTCCATACAGCTTCAATTTGAACAAAATTCTTTGTGTTTATATTCCAATTAAAATAAAATGCTTAAATGTGAGTATTAGTAAATATTATAAAACGACGTTATCCAAATTGTTATACGACGTTAATCCAAATTGTTATATTGGCATCTATATATATATATATATATAAGTTTCCATAAAACTTCAATTTGAACAAAATGCTTTGTATTTATATTTAATTAAAATAAAATGCTTAAATTTGAGTATACGAAATTAATCCAAATATAAAGCTCCAGTTTGAACAAAATGCTTTGTATTTATATTTCAATTAAAATAAAATGCTTAAATGTGAGTATTCAAAAATATTGTAAAACGAAATTAATCCAAACTGGAATCTATATATATATCACATTGACAATTTTAAAAATTGAGTAAACATTATCATTAATTGCAGATTTTAAAATAGTCAATACGGGTATATACTTGTCAAATGTAATCCCTACACCATAAGAGAATGCCTCTTGAGTCTTAAACATTTTAAAATATTAGAGTTTCTTGGCAAATGTCAGAATAAGTAACACATGGAATTATACCAAATTATTTTAAAACCGAATCAAATTTCTATTTTCGTCATAACATAATAATGTGAAGAATATTTCAAATCAAGCACTTAAATCCTAGTTAGATTAAATCTTGACATGTTTAGTACAAAAAATAAATTTGTTAAACATAAAACATAAATTATACAAAATGAACAATTAAGTATATATGTTTATATTTATATATTAATATTAACCATCCAATTATGTTAGAAATTATCTTTTATTATAAAATTACTTAAATTGAATCATGAATTATTTAATAGTTATATAAAAAATTAGTTATTTTATAATTAGAAATTAATATTATTTTTATTTACATTCAAAAGCGCACCTTACATCTCACGCTTAAATATTAATGTTATCATTTTTTAAATTACATTATATTATTGTCTTTTAATGTTCTAACTACACTAATTCTATGAAAATAATAATGCATATTTTAAAAAAGATATTAATAGAGCATAAAAAGAGTTCCCATAAAGTTTCATTTAGACCAAATTAAAAAATAAAAATTTGTATTTTCATTTCAGATACAAAATACTTAAGTGTGTGCATTGGTATAAGTATCATCAAACACCATTAATCTATATTGGCCAATAAATATAAATGCTTAATCTATATTTTTCATTTTCACTATTTCTCAATAGACTTTTTATTCGAACTAGTCATGTCACGATGTTCTTAAATATGAGTAATTATTATAAACCAATGTTCATCTAAATTGACCAATAAATATAAATACTTATTTACTCTACCAATAATTTTCCTCATTTTTCATTATCAATTTAACAATAAACTTTTTTCCTTGTAAACAATCATATAACCATGTTCCTGAATATATTATTCTCCCTTTTAGATTAAATTATCTTAAAGCACAAAGATGGAAGGATTTGATACAAAAATGAAATGACCCATTTGACAAGGGTCACATATAATTCCAACATAATCATTTTACACAGGCAATTTAATAAACATGGCCAGTGAAATAAATTAGTCCATTTTCCATTGGACAAAATTTATTTGTTACTTGTTAGTTAACTTCTCATGGTTAGAGACTTGGGTAATTTCGATCAGTGAAATCCATCACCTCAGTTGTATGTATACTCGAGTAAGTGATCATTTCAGACGCGAAAAATGGATTCATCAAAAGGAGAACAAGTAGCTCTCACTTGTTTTACCTTTTTAAAATATATATAGGAAGATACTAGCTGCCATTGTGACTCGATTAGGAAGGCACAATGGACAGTAACTAATTGTTAACAAATATGTGGTCCGATCCTTGATTACACTCTGCCTTAATGAATTTATAGATCATAACTTATCGACAAAAAATATGGTGTTGTCCTCGTTTATAAAATCAATGAAAAGACATCTAATAGGCACTAAAAAAAACCATAATATTCAATGGAGAAAATAGAACGGTGATACTGATCTTTGGCTTAGATTTATATCTAAATATTCACTCTGAAAATAAGTTCAAACCTTTACATGAATCAAAGTTGTGGTGCAATCTTACTATAACATACTTCAAAATAGGGTTTCTACAGAAAATATTGAAAAAACGTGTTTGGTGTAAATTTTTTACATTTAGTCATAAAAGTAATTTACTGAAGGAATGGAAATAAATATGTGAATATGGTTGAAGTCGTAAAGAAGAACATACTATCCCAATGAAGAGAATAGAAAAATTTCATAGTGTACGGAAATATTTTGAAAGGAAGTTTCTAAGTTAATGATGTTTCATCCTTCACTTACTGCAAATGTGATTACTAGCCTGCTTGAATAATAACAACATTTGAATGTACGCAAATTATTTTTATTTTTATTTTAGAAGCATTTCACATGAATCATAGATGGCCCAGAGTCATCATCCACTGCCTTTGTGATACACTAACTGATCTGAAATCACTCGTGAATGATCTCAGAGAATTAATGAAGGTATTATAGACTCATGTGCTGGGGTGTGCCTATGTTATTTTAAGCAACGGCTCGATAAGATTGCGAAATACACAGACACTGAAGCAGTAAGAGAACCACAATAAGCAAACACATAAACACAACAAGTTTAATAAGGAGTTCATCCAATCCTCCTGGGATACGTCTCTTGGTCCAACCTTTAGTGGTGGCCTTTCTATTGTGTCTTAAAAAGCAGAGTTTTACAATAATGAGCTCATTTTGAGTCTCATTCAATAGAGGATGATTAGTAGGATTGTACTTGGATTCCCCAAGACTCTAGGGTACATAGACTCCCCTTACTGAATCTTAACCTCAACTAGTCACAGTGGTATGAGTCCAATCTGAGACTCAATACCTGATAGGTTTACTCAGAGGAGTTAGCTTGAACCTCTCAAGCCTTCTTTGGAGTTCACAGAATCTCGGACTCTCTCTGTTTCTGTCTATCTCGATACTTCCTTTGCTCTGTAGGTCAGCTCAACTTCTTCTCTGTTCTCTGCAATTCACTTCTCTCTGGCCTCTCAGCTTTCTGCTTCCTCTCTTTGCCTTCTCTTACTCTCTGTCTATTTGTGGCTTAAAGCCAATCCGATTCCTAACTGTTCGTTTCCACTTCTCGGCTCTCTGGATATCCTGTGTCTGTTCGCTTGAATTCCCCTGCTCTGCGTCATCATCACTATGTAACGCTTCACAGAGAGGTGGCCACCTGTTTCCTCATGAACTGAGTGTCAGTTCTCTTTGAATGATCGTTATTTCCGTTGCTTCTAAGATTTCCCGCGAAACTGATTCCTCTGCCAACTCATCGATCATGCCGGATCTCAAATCTTATGCGACTTGGCCTATTTTTCCCTTGAATCCGGTCATCCATCAGATTGTTCCTCCACCGTTGATCTGGAGCTTCTAGATCCTATGGTCTTCGTCCATATCGGGCGGGTAAGTAGCATGCCATTTACCCGTCTGATGTGAGTGGTTTTCTCTCTCATTCGTCGGATGCTTGTCACCCAACGTATGGCATCGGGTGAGACTCGGTCGAACCCGCTTACTGCTTGAAGCCCTTCCGATATCTTGCTGGTTTTAGTGTGGGACCCACCTTCTAACAGAATCAACAATTTCCGTATGATTTTATGCTTTTATCGGGATTGAGCGCTTAGGGGCTTTCCTTCACTAAGGGGGACACCTTGTAATATGTGATTAGCCCTAATCGCGTATCAGAAACTATCCCTGTTTCTGGATTTGACCTCTCGTTTGTCAATTTGTGCCAGCACGCAATTAGCATGGGCCAACGGTCTGCGTGCTTTGATCGAGGGTCCTCGTTGCTCCGTGCTGACCACAAATTGCCATTATTTAGAGGTTATTTCTGATAAGCCTTACATCCATAAGATTTTGAAAAATTAGCATGAGTTTTACAGAGTTTAGGAAACGTTAAGAGTGTTTAAGGATCCGTTTCGGATCACGAACTTCCCACTGAAAAAGCTTCTGGACCACCAAAAGTTGGTTTTCAAGCATCGACTAAATGAGCTATAGTTGTCTCACTTGTCCAATCTCTATCCATTTTTCATTGCTTGGCTTTGAAACCTTGAGTCCAATTATGAGGTACTCAGCATCTCCCCTGTGCATCATTCTCACCTTCCTATCCAGAACTGTGTCTTCCTGCAATTCATTAATATATTCAGGTAACAGATCATCAATAGAAGGCAATTGACTCTTCTCTTTAGGATCTTCAATTAATGAAGGTTCAAATAGTCTCAAGCTGTCTGCATTAACAACTAAGTAGATGTGCATGTAAGCTGGTAAATTAAGGCGAAAAACATTCTCACCAATTTTCTCAAGTATCTTGAAAGGTCCATACCTTATTGGCTTCAGCTTCTTACCTTCACCTTGCATTCTGTCTTTGCTGATATATAGCTAGACTTGATCACCAACTTGAAAACTGTGCTCCATTTGATGCTTGTCATGCCTTGCCTTGTACTTGGCTTGGCTCTTTTCTAGCTATTCTTGTACTGCTTGGTGAATCTCTTGGATTTGTTCAATGAACCTGGTTTCTTTGTTCACATCATTATGTTCATCAACCGCTATGTCTTTACCAAAGATAAAATCCAAGGGAGACCTTGGTGTGAAACCAAAACAGGTCTCAAAAGGAGATTTTTGTGTAGAAGAATGTTTAGCACGGTTGTAAGCATGCTGCACATAACATAAATGTTCATCCCAAATTTTAGGATGCTTGCTGCAATAGCCTATGAGCAACTGGATCATTGTCCTGTTGACCACTTCTGTTTGGCCATCTATTTGTGGATGAAAGGTTGTGCTCTTCTTCAGTTTGGTGTCCATCAATTCCCACAGAGTCGACCAAAACTTCCCAACAGATCGGGAATCTCAATCAGATACAATGGAAGTGGGTAACCCAAAATGAACCCATACATGTTGGAAGAACAAATTTGCTGTTTGTTCAGCTGTAATCTGTTTGTTACATGGTATTAGAATCACATTTTACTGAACCTATCCACAACAACATATAGAGAGTCATGACCTTTTCTAGATTTAGGCAGTCACCCAACAAAGTCCATGGAAACACTTTCCCGAGGATGAGAGGGTACTGGTAGTGGAGTGTACAAGCCTATTTTTCTATTGCTGGGCTTGCTTTTTTCACACATAGTACACCCCCTTACATATTTAGAAACTATCTCATTCAGTTTAGGCCAATAACAGAATCTTTGCAGTTGTGCAACTGTTTTACTTACACCAAAGTGACCTGATATTAGAGAAGTGTGTGCTTCTCGAATTATCTTTACTCTTTCAGTTTGTGGAATGCATAACTTTCCCAAATGATACAAGAGTCGGTCCTTAATATGATAATCCAATTCTTCTATTTGTTTTCCATAAATTAAAGTTGCATATACATCTTTAAAATCTATATCTTGAGCATACTACTCAAGTAGCTTTCATGCAATACTAAATTATGCTTAAGTATAGTAGATGCATTGATGATTGGTTTGGAAAACATATCTGCAACTTTATTGTGTATGCCCTTTTTATATTTGATGGCTAAATGAAACTGTTGTAGGAAACCCATCCACCTATAGTGTCTTGATTGTTGCAACTTAGTTTGGGAGTGTAAATATTGAAGTGGTTGATGATCAATATGTATAATTGTCTCTTTTCCCATTAAATAATGTTTCCACCTTTTCACACTCTGTACTAATGCATACAATTCTTTATCATATGTGGGATAATTAACTACTACAGAATTAAATCTCTCAAAATGATAACATATGGGTTTATCGTGCTATATCAACACTGCTCCCATGGCATAGTCACTGGCATTTGTTTCAACCTCAAATGGTCTTTGAAGATCAGGCAGTGCTAGTACTGGTGCTGTACTAATATTTTCTTTCAAGGTGTTGAAGGCTTTCTACTGTTTGCCTCCCCACTAAAACACCTTGCTCAATCCTGTGAAAGCATGTAAAGGTGTTGCAATTAAGGAAAAGTTAGCAATAAACTTTCTCCAATATTGTGCTACCCCTAGGAAGATTTTAACTTCAGTAGCAGATTTGGGTTTAGGCCAGTTTACAATGACTGCAACCTTAGAGGGATCTATCTTCAATTCACCACCCCCTACTATATGAACCAAATAATTCAAAGATGTTTTGCCAAATTCACATTTTGAGAGTTTAACATAAAGTTTTTCTCTTTTTAAAACATCTAGAGTCTGCTTGAAATGCTTTAAATGTTCTTCCCATGTTTTACTAAATATAAGAATGTCATCCAAATATACAATTAAAAAATCATCAATTACCGGTTTGAGTACATCATTCATTACTCTCATGAAAGTAGCAGGAGCATTAGTTAAGCCAAAAGGCATAACTAGCCACTCATACAATCCCTGTTTTGTTTTGAAAGCAGTCTTCCATGCATCTTGCTATGCAACTTTGACCTGATGATAGCCACTATGCAAGTCCAACTTGGAAAAATAAACAACTTCTTTCAACTGATCCAGTAGATCATCTATGTGAGGAAGGGGATACCGATTTTTGATCGTTATTTATTTAGTGCTTGGTAATGAATGTACATTCTCCATGAGCCATATTTCTTTCTCACCAAGACAATTGGAGACCCACATGGTGATGTGCTAGGTCTGATAAACCCTTTCTCGAGCAGCTCCTGTACCTGCTTCTTGATTTCTGCATTCTCTAAAGCAGACAACCTTTTATACCAGTGGCTGCAATGGTTGTTTCATCTCCTGAATCTGACCCCAAATCTCTTTGAATAGCTACAATAGTCTTTTTCTTTTTTCCATCGAACTTCTTAGGTCTCAGCTCCGGATGCAAAATCCAACAGTGTTCATCATCATGCCCATCCTTTTACAGTGAGTGCATGAAGACTTTTTCTTTTGTACAACATTGGCCTTCCTCTCTTTCCATTTCTATTTTATCTTCTCCTTGTTCTTGCTTGCATTGGGTTTGGATGATCCCCCAATTTCTGGGACCACATTCTTGCCTCTAGCCTCTAAATGGATAGCTTGAAAAAAGACCTCATCTATGCTAGTAGGGTTAAACATGAGAATAGTATGCCTTAAATAGCTATGTAGACCACCTATATACTTCAATAGAGTTTTAGGTGAGTCTAAAGAAATGCCTAGAATCAATGCTCTTTTTCTAAATTCTTGAGTATAACCTTGTACACTTTTCCCTTTCAATTGTCGAAGAGTTTACCAGCTCATCATGGCTTGTTGCATATAAGCTAGTGGATATAATTTCTTTTTAATTGCATAAACAAATTCACTCTAGACAAATAGAATTTTACCATGCTTCTTCATGTTAGCTTGTGTCCGACCTTCCCACCATACCAAGGCAGTTCCTCCAAGGTGTAGGTTGGCCAACTGAATCTTAATTCTATCTGAGTCAATATTCCGCACCCTGTAATACATATCAATTTGTCTAATCCAATTATCTAGCTTCTCTGCATTCAACTCTCCATCATAGATAGGCAAATCAAATTTAACATCTAATTTAATCAAAGATGTCCTCTTCTTATTTTCAGGGCTATTAGGAGGTGTGAGAAAGTTTTCTTCTTTCCCTTTGCCTTTGGAGTGGTCATGGAGGAGAGATTCTTCTTCTCCTTTATCTTTGGAGTGTGAGGAATCTGCATCTCTACCTTTCTTAAAATCCCTATACATCTCCTCTACCATGGACCTCATGGCCAGGAAACTATCTATGAACTAGGGGTCTGATCCCAAGGGACTTTCTTCTGACATTTTCTTCTTAGGATAGACTCTTCAAATTTATGGGTTAGCTTCAACCTACTCTTCTTCCCCTAATTTAAGATTTGACCTAGTTAGCATTCAACAACAAAATCCAACACAAGCTTGTCTAACCTTAACAACCTAGAGCTTTGATACCACTTGATTTGAAATCACTCGGGAATAATCTTAGAGAATTAATGAAGGTATTACAGAATCATGTGTTGGGGTGTGCCTATGTTATTTTTAGCAACAGATCGATAATATTGAAAAATACACAGACGCTGAAGCAGTAAGAGAACCACAATAAGCAATCACATAAACACAACAAGTTTAATGAGGATTTCACCCAATCCTCCTGGGCTACGTCTCCTGGTCCAGCCTTCAGTGGTGGCCTTTCTATTGTGTCTTAAAAAGCAGAGCTTTTACAATAATGAGCTCAATTTGAGTCTCATTCAACAGAGGATGATCAATAGGATTGTACTTGGATTCCCCAAGATTCTAGAGTACACAGACTCCCCTTTGAGTCACAGTGGTATGAGTCCAATCTGAGACTCAATACTTGACAGGTTTACTCAGAGGAGTTAGCTTGAACCTCTCAATCTTTCTCTGGAGTTCACAGACTCTCGGACTCTCTCTGTCTTTGTCTAGCTTGATACTGCGTTTTCTCTACAGGTCAGCTCGGCTTCTTCTCTGTTCTCTGCAATTCACTTCTCTTTGGCCTCTCGACTTTTTGCTTCCTCTCTTTGCCTTCTCTTACTCTCTGTTTGTTTGTGGCTTAAAGCCAATCCTCTTCCTGATTGTTCATTTCCTCTTCTCGGCTCTCTGGATCTCCTGCCTCTGTTCGTTTGAATTCCCCTGATCTGCGTCATCATCACTGTCTAACGCTTCACACAGAGGTGGCCACCTGTTTCCTCACGAGCTAAGTGTTAGTTCTCCTTGAACGGTCATTATTTCCGTTGCTTCCAAGATTGCCCGCGAAACTGATTCCTTTGTAAACTCATTAGTCATGTTGGATCTCAAATCTTATGCGACTCGACCTATTTTCCCCTCGAATCCGGTCATCCATCAGATAGTTCCTCCGCCGTTGATCTAGAGCCTCTAGATCCTACGGTCTCCGTCCATATCGGGCGGGTAAGTAGCATGCCATTTATGTGTCTGATGTGAGTGGTTTTCTCTCTTATCCGCTTGATGCGTGTCACCCAGCGTATGGCATCAGACGAGACTTTGTCAAACCCGCTTACCTCTTGAAGCCCTTTTGGTATCTTGTCAATTTTAGTGTGGAACCCGCCTTTTGATGGAATCGGTGATTTCTGTACAATTTTATGCTTTTCTCAGGACCGAGTGCTTAGGGGTTTTTCTTCACTGAGGGGGATGCTCTACGATATGCGATTAGCGCTAATCACATATCAGAAACTACCCCTGTTTCTGGATTTGACCTCCTATTTGTCAATATGTGTCAGCGCGCGGTTACCATGGGCTAACGGTCTGGGCACTTTGACCAAGGGTCCTCGTTGCTCCGTGGTGACCACAAATTGCCATTGTTTAGAGGTTATTTATGATAAGATCGACATCCATAAGACTTTGAAACTTCGGCATGAGTTTTATAGAGTTCAAGAAACTTTAAGAGTGTTTAAGGATCCGATTCGGATCACTAATGAGGGATAATGGCATTTACCAAGACACCACCTCTAATCCAAGACAAATTCCTTAGCATGTTATTGAGCAAGATGAAAAATAATAGCTTTTGTATGCATATGAGTGATAAATTGATATTTTAGAAGCATTTCCTATGAATGATAGTTGGCCCAAATTCATCAAACTCTGCCTTTATGATACACTGATTCTGGAGGAAGACCGATTTGGCCAAGATAACACCTCCAATCCAAGCTGAATTCCTCAACATGTTATTTGACATATATTAAGGAGGATGTATCAAAATCCATGTCAAAGATCAGAAATGAAACTTTTCCATGAAGTCCATTATACATCCATATATAAGTAGAGATTGTGGTAAGTACTTAAACATAATTAATGGATTTTCTCCTTATTTATGTTCTTAACCCTAATATAAAAAAAGAAATTGTCAACCGACAAATGAGACTTGATGAGTGAAATAAATTAGTCCAATTTTCATTGGATGGACTTTATTTGTTACTTTTTAGTTAACTTCTCATGGTTAAAGACTTGGGAAATTTCAATCAGTGAAAGCCATCACCTTATTTGTATATATACTCAAGTAAGTAGTCATTTCAGACGTGAAAAATGGATTCAGCCAAAGGAGAACAAGTCACTCTCACTTGTTTTACCCTTTTTAAATCTTTATAGGAAGATATTGTTTGCCATTTTAACTCAATTAGGAAGGCACAATGAATATTAACTGATTGTTGACAAATATGTGGTCCGATCCTTGATTACACTTTGCCTTAATGAATTTGTATATCAATTTTTTTGGCCAAAAACAAGGCGTTGTCCTCGTTTACAAAATCAATGAAGAGATGTCTAGTAGGTAGTGAAAAAAATCATTATATTCAGTGAAGAAAATAGAATGGTGATACTAATCTCTGGCTTAGATTGATGTCTAAAAATTCACTTAGAAAATAAGTTCAAAGATTTACATGGATCGAAGTTGTGGTGCAAGCTTACTATAACATACTTCAAAACAAGGTTTCTACAGAAAATATTTAAAAAACGTGTTTGGTGTAAATTTTTTACATTTACTCATAAAAATAATTTCCTGAAGGAATGGAATTAAAGATGTAAATACGGATGAAGCTGCAAAAAGGAACACATACTGTCATAATGAAGAGAAAAGAAAAAGGTCATAGTGTACAAAAATCTTCATTCGAAAGAAAGTTTCTAAGATCATGATGTTTCATCCTTTACTTACTGCAAACATGATTACTAGCCTACTTGAAAAATAGCAGCCTTTGAGTGCATGTGAAAAATAAATAAATTATTTTAGAAGCATTTCACATGAATCATATATGGCCCAAATTCATCATCCACTTCCTTTGTGATACACTAACAAGGGGCGATGACATTTTCCAAGACACCACCACTAATCCAAGACAAATTCCTAAAACATGTTATCGAGCAAGATGAAAAATAACAACTTTTGTATGCATATGAGTGATAAATTGATATTTTAGAAGCATTTCCTATGAATGATAATTTCCCTAGATTCATCATACTCTACCTTTATGATACGGTGATTCTGGAGGAAGACCACTTTGGCCAAGATAACACCTCCAATCCAAGTTGAATTCCTCAACATGTTCTCTGACATATATTAAGGAGGCTGTATCAAAATCCATGTCAGAGATCAGAAATGAAACTTTGCCATGAAGTCCATTATACATCCATAGATAAGTAGAGATTGTGGTAAGTACTTAAACATAATTAATGGATTTTCTCCTTATTTATGTTCTTAACCCTAATTTTAAAAATAAATTGTCAACCGACAACTGAGACTTGATGAGTGAAATACATTAGTCCAATTTTCATTGGATGGCCTTTATTTGTTACTTTTTAGTTAACTTCTCATGGTTAGAGACTTAGGAAATTTGAATCAGTGAAATCCATCACCTTAGTTGTATATATACTCAAGTAAGTAGTCATTTCAGACATGAAAAATGGATTCAGCCAAAGGAGAACAAGTAGCTCTCACTTGTTTTACCCTTTTTAAATATTTATAGGAAGATACCAACTACCATTTTAACTCGATTAGGAAGGCACAATGAATAGCAATTGATTGTTGACAAATATGTGGTCCGATCCTTGATTACACTTTCCCTGAATGAATTTATAGATCAAAATTTATTGGCCAAAAACAAGATGTTGTCCTCGTTTACAAAATCAATGAAGAGATGTCTAGTAGGTAGTGAAAAGAATCATTATATTCAGTGGAGAAAATAAAATGGTGATACTGATCTCTGGCTTAGATTGATTTCTAAAAATTCACTTAGAAAATAAGTTCAAATCTTTACATGGATCAAGTTTGTGGTGCAAGCTTACTATAACATACTTCAAAACAAGGTCTCTATAGAAAATATTTAAAAACATGTTTGGTGTAAAATTTTTACATTTAGTCATAAAAATAATTTACTGAAGGAATGGAATTAAAGATGTAAATACGGATGAAGCTTAAAAAAGAACACATATTGTTGTTATGAAGAGAAGAGAAAAAGGTCATAGTGTACATAAATCTTCATTTGAAAGAAAGTTTCTAAGTTCATGATGTTTCATCCTTCACTTACTACAAACATGATTACTGGCCTGCTTGAAAAATAACAGCCTTTGAATGCATGTGAAAAATAAATAAATTATTTTAGAAGCATTTCACATGAATCATAGATGGCCCAGATTCATCATCCACTGCCTTTGTGATACACTATCGAGGGAAGATGGCATTTTCCAAGATACCACCTCTAATCCAAGACAAATTCCTCAACATGTTATCTAGCAAGATGAAAAATAATAGTTTTTCTATGAATATGACTGATAAATTGATATTTTAGAAGCATTTCCTATGAATGATAGTTGGCCCAATTTTAGGAGGCTGTATCAAAATCCATGTAAGAGATCAAAAATGAAACTTTGCTATGAATTCCATGTCATATACATCCATAGATAGGTAGCGATTGTGGTTAGTGCTTAAGCATCATTAATGGATTCTCTCCTTCCTTATGTTCTTAACCCTAATTTTAAAAAGAAAATTTCTATCGGTAAATGAGTAAAACTAGGAACACAAAAGCAACATTATGAATTCATTCAATGATATAAGCTTCATTCCTGCAACCTGAGCTCTAAACCACTGACTCAGATAGTTTGTGGACCTACTACAACTTAAAGCGGACTCTCAAGATTCTATAGACTTAAGTTCAAAACTTAGTGTTGTTCTTGCTATATGTCTGACAAGAGTGATAATTACATCGAGCCTAAATGAAGAGAAATTCAATAGAAATGAACATAATACCAATTACAAGGCAAATAAGAAAGGCCATAATTTTTTGTTGTTGTAAAAGCTCATTATTGCTTATATGTATCTGCAAGTTCTTTGCATGACAAGTATATATCTATCTATCTATTCGTATCTATCTATATATATATTATATATATATATATTATATACATATATATATATACTATATTATACATATATGATATGTATTATATATTATGTAGATATACATATTATATATTATACTATATAGTATACTATATAATATATATGTCTATATATATATATATATTATATTTATATATATATTATATATTATATATTATATTATATATAATATAATTATATATATTATATATATATATATCATATATATGTAATTAAGAAATTTTCAAACCAAGACATTTTTTTTTTCAAAATATTAATTCTAGGGCTTCCAATTTTTCCCTAGAATGCCTACAAACTTTAGAGACTAAAAGCTAAGGTTTGCCTAGTACTTAGAGATAAACAACGTTTTGGTCTCTTGGAAAAAATGTTGGAAATACTAAAGGATCAAGGAGGACAGGGGTTTACAAATATATTTCTTTTCTTTAAGGCATTAGTTGCAATGAATGCATGGTGACTAATTAAAGGTTATGTGATGTGGGGTCAAGTCATCAAGGAAAAGTATATAACTCCAAAAGTTTTCGAGCAATGCGAAAGAAATCTTGTTAAGAGAATCCTAAAAACCTCCATTATATGGAAAACTATCATTTCCACTTTTCCATTAGTTGGGAATTGGTTTCTGTGGCATGTAGAAAAGAAAGACACTCTGAATTGGAATAGATCCACAGATCAAAAGTGTGGGATTCCATAAATTAACTTCAAAATCATTTCTAATTTAAGAGGAAGGGGGTTTTATTCACTTTAGTATATTTTTAGATAGGATAAAAAAACGACATGGTAGGAGCATTGCCTATCCTAGGGGAGATTGGTTTGAGGGAGGAAGATGTAGTTACTTGGTAGATGTACACTGAAATCTTAATATCTTTCTATGTTGAATTAAGAGATGATGATTATCAAATTATTTGATCATTAAATCCAAACGGATATACAACTTTAGCTATTTAATCTCCACATCTAGAGGTGGAACTAAGTTTGGAAATTTAAGTGTACAACAAATCTAAAATATTTATATGGCTACTCTTGAATAATAAAGTTTTAACTCAGGATATTTTGCAGATAAAGATATTTTGTGGGGCCTAGAATTAGTATGAATTTTTATTTCAACTGTCCAGATATAATCTCTTTTAGAATTCAATATGAGTATACACAATTGGATTGAATGGATCCCAACTTCGTGTATGATACTTCCTTGTTTGTGGGACAAGAGGCTTGCCTTCGTGCAATGATTTAATTGCTAAAGTCTACAAAGGTGTACATATTCTACCATCGTCTAGATTTGAACCTGTTCACCTCTTACAATGAGATACATGCTCTTAACCATTAAGCCCACTCAATTTGTCCAACGATATGAATAGGAATGTGCATGGGGGAAATCTCTAGTGGCAATGACCCCTATTTGGAAAGCTAAGGAACCACATAAGAATATTTCATTTATGACTATGTAAGAAATCCATATGCTTGAGGTTGAAGTCGATAAACATTCCCAAACAATCTAGGAGTAAAAGGCCCTAATATGAACTAGTATAAATGGGCCTTTCATTATATATGTTTATAACAACCAAAAAGCTAATCCATTAAGGGGCTTTAAAGAGATGATGTCCCCAACCAACTAGTGGGAAATGTCTTACCCATTTATAATATTAATAAAGCGTTGTTCAATTGTATATATAAACATACCCCATACATTTATTATATTGACTAGAAGTGCTTATAATTGAATTTAGGCTTCTGTGATCCATATTATGAAAAGTAAGAAAACTTTCGATAAAAATCACATCATCAGATTTTTGTCGATGCGTATTGAACCATCCACTGTGGTTCATCTTCAGGACAAGACGATGAACCACAATGAACCACACTGGATGGTTCAAAACATATCGACAAAACTCTGATGGTGTGGTTTTTATCGAAAGTTTTCTTACTTTTCTTAAAAGTGCTTATATTTTCACTTTAATTGCTAATGTAATATATCAAGCACAACATATAGAAAAATCACATAGTCATATTTTAAAGAATATATGTGCTTCTATATAACCATATTTTAGAGAATATATGTGCTTATTAAAAATTTTAACTAATTAAAGTACATAAACACTATTTTGGGCTAACTATAGGTTTTTCCTTGTTTTGGTAAAGGGAAAAAAATAATCTTGTAACATACTAATATCTTCATAGAATTCTTATCACAACTTAGAAAAGAAGATTATTTACAAAAGTTCATAACCTAAATGATAACATATCTAGAATTATACAAAAAACATGTTTATAACTACGCAAAAAACTGGGAAATGGAGTAGAGCAGTTGGTCTTTATTAAGTGTCTATTGGTCAGAGGACAATTTTTGAAACCTATGTACCCTTATTTGTTGCTCTCTAGGAGGTCAAACATTCTTGAAGAAAGGGAGGATGAACTTACAATCTACTTGAAATGATGGAAGGATGTTTCTAATCCCCCTCCAAAATAATAATAATAATAATAAAAGAAAGGACAAAGAAAGAAATTTTTTACAATTGAAAACATATTTTCAAAACTACACAAATCCTAATAAAACATTGTATAGATAAATATATACACACCCGAAACATCTATTTTGTTGTTTAAAAGTATTCATATTTTCAATTTAGTTCCTAATATATCAAACAAAATGAATTATAGAGAATGTAATCATATTCTAGAGATTATATGTGCTTTTTAAAGAATGTAATCAATTAAAATACACAAATTCATAAAACATTATTCTTTGAGTTAATGAAAAAACCATATCACTAGGCATTACCATTGCACACTTCCCTTCATTTCAAGAATGATAACTAAGGGTAAACACTAAATTCTTTTAAGGTGTAGGGCTAGGTCAACAACTCATCAATGGATGAAACCTAGCTCAACATTGACTAACAAAGGGTAATGAAATGGGATTTGAATAGGGGTGGGAATGATAACAATTTTCTTACAACCACTCAAGTTAGACACAATTTACATAGTAATATTTGAACATGTCAATATCTTCATAACATTCTTACCATAAGAAAAATATTTAGAAAATCTCATGACCTAAAACATAACATATCTACAACCCTACTATTGGAAAAACAAAATATCAAGGATGGAGAGTAAAGCAATTGTTCTCCAAAGTGTTTCAAAATTTGAGGTAGTGTTTCAAAAATTGTTTAACCCTATTTGTCTCCCTCCAAGCAACCTAATTTCCTAAGGTGGGGAAAGATTACAAGTGTTAAATTGTGACCCAATGGATATGATGAAGAGGCATTCACGGATTCCCCTCTAAAATAATAAAATCCCATACAAAATATTTAAAAGTTTGAAATTGAAAACACATCTATTACACAAAATCTTGAAAAGTCTACAATTCAAAATACATATTTAAAATTTTAGAATTGAAAATACATTATTATAGCTACATATAAATATCAACAAACACAAATTCATAACCTAAAACCTATAAAATATTTAAAATACACAATTTAAAGTATATGTTTATAACTATGATATTGACCATGACCATTATTTTAGAAATTTTTATTATTATAATTTTGCTTAAATTGAAATATAAATTGATAATAATTATATAGAAATTTGGACATTTTATAATTACAAAGTGTTTTCGCTAATTTGGACATTTTATAATTACAAAGTGTTTTCGCTTTTTCTGGCACCTGGAGCACAAGTGCTTCAGGAGACATAGAAATCTTCCTAGAGACAACATATATGAAATGAGATTTACAGAGGGGAAAACATATTGCGCATTTCCATGATTGGAATCACCAAAGAGTTTCATTAACCTACAAATGAGTCCCATTCACCAAACCATTTACATTCAACCATCTATCGCTCAAGTCCCTCATGAACAAGCTTCATAGAACCAAATTGGAACCACAAAATTTAGACCCCTCGGGTGCAGAATTCGAGAACCTCTCTTAAGTGTTTCTCCCCCTTATTTATACATAGAAGGGGGGTTTTGAATCAACATTTACAAAATATCTCAGCCCAAGGCCAGTTTTCAGATTGACTAGCTGTTTACGCCTACGATGGCTCTGCTGTCCAAACTAATTTCCTTGGAGTTGATTCCGTTCTTGGAAATGTAGAAATTACAAAATAAAAGAAATTACAGAAAAATGGAAAAAGGAAACTAAATGATGATGGAGGAAAATATTGTCCTGCGGTTCCTGTGAAGGCCACTGATCAAGCCACATCTTTGCCACAGTGTGTCTCTCCTACTACTCTACTGATATCTGTCGCTTTCGCCTTAACTGCTTGACTTCACCACTCTCTGGAGTTGGTAGCGATCGATTGTGTTTTCTTGTCACAGAGTACAAGCAGATTTTGTCTTGGAAGTCCTTCGTCGTGTATCTGAGTGGAGCTCCATGCTGGGCTATTAAGTTTTCATGAGTCCCATACCTCCATTTACTCTCCGAAGACGTGTGACGAAGTAGTTGAACTCATTTCTGCGACCCATGTAGTCCTTGGTTTCTTGTTGCAGGGACTTCTACAGGATTAATTGATATCAATTTGCAACTGCTCCTTGCCTCTATTTAATGTCTCAGCTGCCAACCCATCTGCCCTTAAAGCTCTGTACCACGCTATCAGAACATTACTACATCAGGACTTTTATTCTAGAGGATGTTACAAAAAATGAGTTTTGATGCTCCTTGCCCCCCTTTGGTTTAGCCCCTTTTAGCATTTCTTCATTAGAGGACCGAGGGCTATGACATGGGGCTCAACCTTAAGGCACTAGGCCCTTTAGACTCCTTTCAGGGGCTTTTTTCCTTTTATAAAGAGTTTTTTGCCCCTTTCCTTTAAGTTCCTCTAGCGACCACACGCTTATCCAAATATTGGAGCTCCTTTACATCATAGGTTTCTAGTTGGGGTTCTTATATTAGAGCTGCAACATGTTTGTGATCTACGATTGCGATAACCCTTGGTTCCTTGGATTTTTATGTGATCGCGGGTCAGCCCCCTTATTGGAGCCCCCCAATCAGAGGTTCGCAATTGACGATTTCCTTTTGATGCACAACACACCATAATCGTTGATCGCTGAACGCCGATCACCCTCCATGCTTAGCCCCTAATTCTTTTAGCTCTTTATGTGATCACGTGCCAGCCCCTATCAGAGCCCCTTTCTTGGGGGATCACAATCAGGGTTTTAACCTTGATGCAATAACATGCCTCGACCTGCAAACGCTGATTTTTGATCTTCGATGTGACATCATCCTCTGCCACGTGTGAACTTGTGAGTGGTGACACGTGTCACCCTGTTTTGGCCCCTTAAGACCCCTCAACATGTTGAATCTGCATGCCACGTGGCTACCATACTGCCAGGTCATGCTGATGTCAGCACCACTGTGTCTTTACCAAATCCAATAATACTCTACCACATGGCCCCTTGGAGGAGAGAGAAAAGGGCCCGCCTGCCCCTGGTTTTGCATTGGTTTCCTTTGTTAAATGTTTCCAGCCCATTCTTAGTGATTTTTATTATCAGCGTAAATCCCGACACTTTTAATCTCGATTGAAACTTTGGAAAAGTGCCATTTGTTTTATCACTGACTGTGATGCCCCTATCTTGCACTGTTGCGATAGCCGACATGCCATGTCGCCGAAACCTCAGATATGCCCTGCTACTTGATCCTCTGATTTTCGATTTGCGATATATTTATGCTGTTGCGATCGTTGATCGCCTATTCACCCTGCCGATATGCCTGATTGATGCCTTGGACCTCTAAAATTTGCGATCACTGGAATCTATGATGGTTGATATACTATGCGCCATGGACCCCCGATTGCCGATATGCGCTTAGTGCTACTGATGAGAAATTGCCAATGTATGATAATCGATATCAGAGCTCTGCTGCACAAAGTGCCAATTGCCTCATCACTGACTGATTCGACGATTTGCGATTTGTGATATGTTACTTGACCTCCGATCTGCGATTTTTTCCTTCTTTCAAAGGTAACAAAACCCTCATCTTTAACATGCCATATCTTTTGATTCGGGGTCCATTTGAGGAGTTCCATATATCGTTAGAAAGCTCGTTTCGAGCACTGTGCAATGGAGGGGGGCTGATTTAGCTTTGAATTATTCTGAGGTTTAGAAGGTGGCTGCAAAATTTTCTGCTCTTTTGCGCTTTGGGCAACTGAAAACATATTTTTGCAGTGAGTGACAACACAAAGTAATGTTTTTTTTTATTCACATTGAAAAGAACTTGTTTTAACATTTCATGCTTATATATTAATGCAACATTTTATTATTTTACTAATTTATAATGTTCCAAGTAAACGAATTCTATTCAAATAATGTAGGCCTTAGAAAAAGTATTAATTGGGCACTAAAAAGAAGTTTCCATAAAACTTCAATTTGAATAAAATACTTTGAATTTATATTTCAATTAAAATAAAATACTTGAATGTGATTATTAGTAAATATTATAAAACGATATTCATCCAAATTGATATATATATGTCGCTGTCATCATCATCATCATTGACAATTTTAAAAATTGAGTAAACATTATCATTAATTACGGATTTTAAAATTGTCAATATTTGACAAAATATGGGTATATACTTGTCAAATGTAATCTCTGCTCCATAAGAGAATGCCTCTTGAGTCTTTACCATTTTAAAATCGAGTTGTATTTAGTGAGACTTTTTGGTTTTTTTGGTGGGTTTTCCGGTCTAATTTCTCTAAATCCGGCATGGATTTATTGAAATCACAAGTTTGATGGGTAACCCCTGCACAATCCAAGTGCCCGGGTGATTTTTCAAGGTGCTGAATCCATATATATAGTTAAAAAACCGGTCTAAATAATAGAAATCAAATTTTCAACCGACACTGGAAAGTCTAAAAAGTGACTAAAGGCAACTCCTTTCAAAATATTAGAGCTTCTTGACAAATGTTTGAATAGGTAACACATAGAATTATAACAAATTATTTTAAAACGGAATCAAATTTCTATTTTCGTCCTAACATAATAATCTAAGGATTATTTCAAATGAAGTAGTTAACTCCTAGTTAGATTTTATCTTGACATGTTTAATACAAAGAATAAATTTGTTAAACATAAAACATAAATGATTCAAAATGCACAATTAAGTATACATGTTTATATCTATATATTGATATTAGCCATCCAATTATATTCGAAATTCTTTTTTATTATAGAATTGCTTAAGTTGAATAATGAATTATTAATAGTTATATAAAAATTTAGTTATTTTATAGTTAGAAATTAATATTATTTTTATTTACATTCAAAAGTGCCCTTTATTTCACTCTTAAATATTAATGTATGATTTTTTCAATTACATTATCTTATTTCCTTTTATTGTTCTAACTACACTAATTCTATTAAAATAATAATGCATATTTTAGAAAAGATATTAATAGCGAATAAAAAAAAGTTCCCATAATGTTTCATTTGGACCAAGAAAAAAATAAAATTGTATTTTCATTTCAGTTACAAAATACTTAAGTGTGTGCATTGGTAAGTACCATGAAACAACATTAATCTAAATTGGCCAATAAATATAAATGCTTATTTAGTCCAATGATTTTTTTCATTTTTCATGTTCACTATTTTTCAAGAGACATTTTCTTCCAACCAATCATGTAGCCATGTTGTTAAATGTGAGCATCGGTAATTATTATAAACCAACGTTCATCTAAATTGACCAATAAATATAAATACTTATTTACTCTACCAATAATTTTCCTCATTTTTCATTATAAATTTAACAATAAAACTTTTTTCCTTGTAATCAATCATATAACCATGTTCCCAAATATATTATTCTCCCTTTTAGATTAAATTATCTTAAAGCACAAAGATGAAAGGATTTAATACAAAAGTGAAATGACCCATTTGACATGGATCAAACACAATTCCAACATAATCATTTTACACACACAAGTTAATAAACATGTTAAGTGAAATACATTAGTCCAATTTTCATTGGATGAACTTTATTTGTTACTTGTTAGTTAATTTCTCATGGTTAAAGAATTGGGAAATTTCAATCAATGAAATCCATCACCTTAGTTGTATGTATACTCGAGTAAGTAGTCATTTCAGATGCGAAAAATGGATTTAGCCAAATGAGAACAAGTAGCTCTCACTTGTTTTACCCTTTTAAAATCTTTATAGGAAAACACTGACTGCTATTTTAACTCGATTAAGAAGGCCCAATAAACAGTAACTGATTGTTGACAAATACGTGGTCCAATCCTTGATTACACTCTGCTTTAATGAATTTATAAATCATAATTTATTGGCCAAAAACAAGGTGTTGTCCTCGTTTACAAAATCAATGAAGAGATGTCTAGTAGGTAATGAAAAAAATCATTATATTCAGTGGAGAAAATACAATTTTGATACTGATCTCTGACCTAGATTGATTTCTAAGAATTCACACAAAAAATAAGTTCAAAGCTTTACATGGATCAAAGTTGTGGTGCATGCTTACTATAACATACCTCAAAATAGGGTTTCTACAGAAAATATTGAAAAAACATGTTTGATGTAAATTTTTTACATTTAGTTATAAAAATAATTTACTGAAGGAATGGAATTAAAGATGTAAATACAACTTAAGCCGTAAAAAAGATCACATACTGTCGCAATGAAGAGAAGAGAAAAAGGCCATAGTGTACAAAAATCTTCATCCAAATGAAAGCTTCTAAGTTCATGATGTTTCATCCTTCACTTACTGCAAATATGATTCCTGGCATGCTTGAAAAATAACAACCTTTAAATGCATGTGAAAAAAATGATATTATCTTAGAATCATTTCACAAGAATCATAGATGGCTTAGATTCATCATCCACTGCCTTTGTGATACACTAACGAGGGAAGATGGCATTTTCCAAGACACCGCCTCTAATCTAAGACAAATTCCTCAACATGTTATCTAGCAAGATGAAAAATAACATCTTTTGTATGCTAATGAGTGATAAATTTATATTTTAGAAGCATTTCCTATGAATGATAGTTGGCCCATATTTGCCATACTTTTCCTTTGTCATATGATGATTCTAGAGGAAGACTGCTTTGGCAAAGATAGTGTTGAAAAATGGCAACAAGAAATTCGAGTTTAATTTGTCCTTGAATTAAACTATGAATTAAAATCGAAAATTATTCTCATAGAAACTTGTAAATAGTTAATTAAGTTTAATTGACTTAATTAGCTTAGGAATTTCGAGTTGGAAGTCTTTTTGTAGTCATGTATATGTTCTCCCTAATTGTTAGGGGTTTAGAATGAGTTTATTTGAGTTGTAATTAGATAACTCAATTTGATTAAGTTATAGACAGTTAAGCTAGTTCTAACTGTTTTTGGAACTAGTAGATGTCTAGTAGTGAGTTGGTGCAATGGTGCATCTTCAGTGCTACTCCAACTAACTGAAGATTCCCTCATGAGATACTTATGCATGCTAGTTCAAAGAAAGACCTAGTTGATACTAGAGTGCAGGGACAATGTATTATCAATTGTAGAATGATCTGAGTTGTAAAGATAATGCATGCAATCAGAATAAGACCTATATTTGGATTGCACAATTATGGAAGAAGGAATTCCCAATTAAATATGGGTTATTCCTCACAGGAATTGAGTAAGGTAATAGAAGCTCAACAGGCAACATAAATTGGCTAAGTGTTGGTCAGTGCACGCTTGTGAGGCAGAGAGTTGATCATACTTGTGTGGAAGTGTTCTTGTGAGAACAAGCTTTGTATTATCACTCATATTTCTTATTAATGCAATAGATAATCAGGGTTTTGAGCAATGGATTTCCCCAGATAAACAATTGTGTTATGTGTCTTTGATTATCTTCCTCTTGTCGATTATTGTTTTCATCGATTCTTCGTTTCCGCTGTTTAAAGAGAAAAGTATACTCTTGTCTTATGTTTTACTACATTACATGAGCCGTGAATCTATAGGAAAATATACATGGTATCCAAGCTAAAGACAATATACTAGAGGAGATTTCAAAGTTATAGGGGAAATTCATATTTGCAATACATACTTCAGGATTGGCAGATGAATTTCTATGATTTGCGGCTCGAGTATGCCTTGGAAGGCAACTCAAATTATATAGCCTGGAAGGACAGAATGGAGGTTGTGCAAGAGGATAATGACTTGAGGGAATTCGTTGATCAAGACATTCCTAAGCTAACAACATCAGATGCACAAAATATGGTCGAATTGAAGAAGTATGTCGCGAAGGAGAGGCAAATAATCCTTGAGGGAGATCGATACCACATTGTCTCGAGTCTCCATGGAAAGGAAACCCCATATGCTATGTGGAAAGCATTAACGATCCTATTCTAGAACAACAGTGACCATAGGAAGTTGGTATTGAAAGACAAAATTAGAAAAATCAAGATGGAGAAAGGCGAGACCATTCAAAAATACTTGACCAACTTCACTCACTATCATGATGAGCTTGGAAGTGTTGGAATAACCGTTTTCGAGGATGATATTGTGAGCCTAGCTCTCCTAGGCTTTCCCAACAATTGGAATAGCTATCAAGGTTCTGTCAATGGCAGCGAGAAGCTACGAAATTAGGAACAACTGTGGTCAGATTCAATGCAGGAGGAGATCAGAAGGAACAAAAAAGATGGTTCCTCATTAAAGACTGATGATGAGGAAAAATGTGCCTTAGTGAGTAAGGCAAGGAAAGGGAAATGGAAGGTGTCCCATTCCAAATCATATTCTTGCCATGGAGGTAAGAAGAAAGACATGATGAAAGTTAAGTTCTTTCATTGTCACAAGCTGGGCCATTTTTCTACAAATTGTCTGCTCAAGAAGTCCAAGAAGAAGTCCTTAGGAGAAGTGACGGGTGAGGCTTTGGCCTCTCAATTCAAATTCAACTTTACTCTCATTGCATGCATGGTGTCATCAATGACAGGTAGTGTATGGTAACTTGACAGTGGAGCTTCATTCCACATGACTGGTGACAAGGATTTGTTCAGTGACTTGGAGGAGAAAGATCTCTAGATGCATATCGAGATGGGTGACAATGGGAGGTATAATGCCACTAGATTAGACATAGTTACTTTTCAGAAGGAGTAGGGTGCTCCTCTCACCTTGAGGGATGTTATATGTGCCCGGGTTGAAGAAGAACTTAGTATGTCGCCATGCTTGAGGATCAAGGCTACGATGTGATTTTCTTGAAAGGAAAGGCGTTCCTTCGACACATAGCCATAGGTCAAGTAAAGAAGATAGGGATTTGAGTTAAGAATATCTATAAGCTAGAGGTAGAAAATTGTGTTGCTTTGAGCACAAAATTAGAGAAGACGTAGAGCCAAGACATTAGTGAGTTGTGGCACAGGAACTTGGGCCACTTGCATCACGGGGCTTTGAAAATCATGCAACATATATCTACTGGTCTTCCCAAAGGTACACTAGAGCAAATTGATACATGCAAGGGGTGTACTTTAGGTAAATACACCAAGACTTCCTTTTACGATAGAGATAATCGAGCAGAGGCAATTCTAGAGCAAGTCTATTTAGATGTGTATGAACCATTCTTGACAACATCCATGACTGAACACAAGTATTATGTGATATTTGTTGACGAATTTTCTCATAAATGTTGGATATTTTTCATGCAGAAGAAGGATCAAACTTTCACAAAGTTTTGTGAATTTAAAGCATTGGTCGAGAAAGGGTTTGGGAAGAAGGTTAAAGGGACTAAACGGGAGTTGACGACACCCCATAACCCACATCAGAACGGAGTGATTGAGAGGAAGAACATAAGCATTGTAGGGGCAGCACGAATGATGTTGCATGATTAGGGCCTACCACTACACTTGTGGGCTCAGGCATGCAACACAAAGGTTTATTTGCAGAACCGTAGCCCACATCAAATTCTTGGGATGAAGACACTAAAGGAGGCTTATTTCGATAAGAGACAAGATGTTCGTCACTTCAGGATTTTTGGATCATCGATATATTGCCATGTGACCAAAGATGCATAAAAGCTTGAGCGGGCAACAAAGTTGGGGATATTTGTGGGGTACACTAATACACCTCACAACTATCGGGTGTAATTTCCAACCAATAGGATGACAGTGGTTCGTAGGGATGTCAAATTTGATAAGGAGAAGGCCATGTGAGTTCCCTTGAGAGGGAGCTTGAGCTACATGCAGTTGAGGAGATTTTAGCTCCTAAGGTTGAAGATCCTCAGATTGATATGGAGCAACCACATGCAGAGGATCTGAGAGTGGAGACATCCACTTAGGAAAATTCTTCCAGACATGGGAGAAAGCGCACTAGAGAGGCTGGGAGGTTATTGCATGATGCACAGGAGAATGTGGGAGAATGCACATCTTAGCGCAGGCAACGGAGGTCACTTGAGAAGTACATTGGATACATGGCTCTTATGAGCGGATGTGTTGAGACAAAGTCATCTTCCTTTGAGGAAGCACTGCATCAACCGATTTGGGTTGATGCCATGGTATAGGAGTATGACTCCATAGTTCGTAACCATGTTTGGGATGTGGTCCCAAGACCAGAGGAAAAGTCAATGGTGAGCTCCTGATGGCTTTACGAGGTAAAGCACGCTGCATATGGTAGTGTGGAGAAGCATAAGGCCAGGTTTGTGGCCCGTGGTTTTTCACAGGTAGAAGGGATTGACTATGATGAGACCTTTGCTCCTGTTTCAAGGTACACAATGATCAGATCTATATTGGAACTATTCGCGTATATGGGTTGGAAGATACATAATATAGATGTAAAGAAAACCTTCCTTAATGTCACGATTGAGGAAGAGGTGTACATAGAGTAGCCTGAAGGTTTTGAGACCTTTGATTGTGAGTCTCATGTGTGTTGGCTCAAGAGAGCGTTGTATGGGCTGAAGCAAGCACCATGTGTTTGGTGCACCAAGATCGATAGCTACTTCATCGGGTTGGGCTTCACCAAGAATGAAGCGTTTGTGACCCTATACCACATAGTGGTGGAAGGTAAATTATTAACATTGTGTTATATGTCGACGATTTGATTTTGACAGGAAATGATCAACTGATCAAGTCTTGCAAGGAGGACCTTGCAAGAGAGTTTGAGATGAAGGACATGGGGCTCATGCATTAATTTATGGGCATGGAATTGTGGAAGGGAGATGGGGAATTGTTTGTGTCTTAGGGCAAGTATGCCAGCAAGATACTCAGGAGGTTCCGCATGGAGAGAAGCAAACACATGGAGACTCCTTTAACAGGTACTTGGAGGAAAGAGGATGCTACTTCAGGGGAAGTAGTGGAAGCTAATGTTTATAGGCAACTTGTGGGTTCCCTCATGTATTTGGTGAACACATGACTGGATATGTGCTATGCAGTTCACCAACTTAGTCAAGCGATCGTTATGCCTACCAAGCAGTATTGGAAGGCGACAAAGCATGTGTTGAGATACCTAATGGGAGCTACTCAATATGGTTTGTGTTACAAACAGACACACCGATGCAGATTGGGTAGGGAGTTAATCTGACAGGAAGAGCACATCGAGAGGGATCTTGAGTATTGAGTCAGCAACAGTTTCTTGGTACAACAAGAAACAAAGATTAGTTGCACTCAGTTCGATAGAGGTAGAGTACATGGCTTCAAGTTAGGCAACATGTGAGGCCATTTGGATGAGGAAGATTCTAGTTGGTTTGTTTGGTCAGCAAATAGATCCAACTGTGATTTACTACAATAATTAAAGTTGTATCAAACTCTATGAAAATCCATTTTTTCATGATCGGTCCAAGCATATTGATATCCGATATCATCATCTAAGAGATTATGTATTGAGGTGGATTATGTTGTTGGAGTACATTTCCATGGAGGAGCAAGATGCTGACATTTTGACAAAGGCATTGTCAAGATGTAAATTCGAGTTTCACAGAGACAGGACTGGGGTGGCTGATAATCCCTTTCTTGTTGAGAGGAAGTGTTGAGAAATGGCAACAAGAAATTCCACTTTAATTTGTCCTTGAATTAAATTGTGAATTAAAATCAAATTATATTCTCATAGCAACTTCTAAATAGTTAATTAAGTTTAATTGACTTAATTAGCTTAGGAATTTCAAGTTGGAAGTATTTCTATATTCATGTACATGTTCTCCCTAAATTTTAGGGTCCAAGATGAGTTTATTTGAGTTGTAATTATATAACTCAGTTTGACTGAGTTATAAACAGTTAAACTAGTTCTAACTATTTGTGGAACTAGTGGAGGTCTAGTAGTGAGTTGGTGCATTGGTGCATTCTCAGTGCTACTCCAACTAACTAAATATTCCCTCATGAGAAACCCATGTATGTCAATTTAGAGAAAGACCCAGTTGAGACTAGAGTGCAGGGACAATGTACTATCAATTGTAGAATCTAAGTTGTAAAGATCATGCATGCAATCAGAATAAGACTTAGATTTGTATTGTGCAGTTATGGAAGAAGGAATTCCCAATTAAATATGGGCTATTCCTCACAGGAATTGTGCAAGGAAATAGAAGCTCAGTAAACAACATAAATTGGCTAAGTGTTGGTGAGTGTGGGCTTGTGAGGCAGAGAGTTGATCATACTTGTGAGGAATCGTTCTTGTGAGAAAAGCTTTGTACTATCACTCATATTTTTTGTTAATGCAATAGATAGTCAGGGTTTTGAGCAGTGGCTTTCCCTAGTGAAACAATTGTGTTATGTCTTTGATTATCTTCCTCTTGTCGATTATTGTTTTCATCGATTCTTGGTTTCCACTGTTTAAAGAGTAGAGTAGATTCTTGTCTCGTGTTTTACTACATTACATGAGATGTGAATCTACAGGAAAATATACAAATAGCACTCCAATCCAACCTGAATTCCTCAACATGTTATCTGACATATATTCAGGAGGTTGTATCAAAAGCCATGTTAGAGATCGGAAATGAAACTTTACCATGAAGTCCATGTCATGTACATCCATAAATAAGTAGAGATTGTGGTCAATACTTAAACATTAAACATCACTAATGGATTCCCTCCCTCTTTATGTTCTTAACCCTAATTTTAAAAAGAAATTGTCTACTGACAAAGGAGTAAAATTAGGAACACAAAAGAAACATTCTGAATTCATTCAATGATATAATATTCATTCCTGCAATCTGAACTCTGAACTACTTACTCAAATAGTATGTGCACCTATTACAACTTAAAACAAACCCTTAAGATTTTGAAGACTCAAGTTCAGAACTTAGTGTTGTTCCTACTATATGCCTGGCAAGAGTGATAATTAAGTCGAGCCTAAATTAAGAGAAATGAACATAAAACAAGTTACAGGGAAAATAAGAAAGGCCTTAATTTTTTTTGTTTGTAGAAGCTCATTATTGCTTATATGTATCTGCAATACTTGCATGACAAGTACAAATATATATATGAACTAGAATTTTTCAAACCCTAAGGCATTTTTTTTTTCAAAATATGTGTTGGTTCATGTACTTCTCTAGTTTTGGTCTTTGGGTATGCACATAAGGAGTTTCCTTCTGTTCCACTCTTAACTTAGAAATTACCCCAAAGGGGTCATAAGACCAAGTAAAACTAAGAGGGAAATTCATTTGTTTCGGAGGTCTGCTTCCTTTCCTGCTGCTTTAATATTGCATATGAAAGGTCCTATCAGTGTCTTAATTCGGCACTGAGACTTCTTCTTGGCTGCCACGAAATGGATGTTGTTTGAGTGAATTATTTTCCTATGTACTCCAAGGAAAATGTTCTCATTGGAGGGTACTTGGGCAACTTATATGGTGGCAAATCCAAGCCATAAACTCTGATCTCTGTAAATGACGGGTATAGATACCAATCTATTATCTTCACCTGTTCACTGAGTTGTAACACTTTCTGAATATCCTCATTGATCCTTGGAATATGTTGGCCACTCAACAAATAAGTTGCTAGATATGCAAACTAATCAATAAAATCTGTAAAGCTGAATTCCTGTGATTGTTTTTTGATCATGGAGGTCCAAAAAATAACGGACTAAGGCTCTACTTGTTGATCAAGCTTCTGTATTGCAAAGGAAAATCTGTCCATCTGAAAGAAAATGAACATATACATAACAATTGAAGAATATCTAAACATTCCTTCAATTAAAAACTAAAGGAATTGTTCATGAATTACATCAGTAAGGAAGTGACCATAGTCAAAGGTGACTGATAACCATTCCTCTGTATAAAGAGTGGATAGAAAGCCTAAGATAGGCTCATCTTTCCATTCATCTGAAAAGTAACCAAGTAGATATGACAAGACATTGATAATCTGTCTAGTTCTTTGAGGGAAAATAGAAGAGGGATAA